>JBBBDQ010001775.1:3982500-4047500 GCA_037127315.1 Ascarosepion bandense
AATAAATTAAAGAGGAAGAAAGAGGTTCAGACATAAATACATTAAAGAAAGAAAGAAGGAAGGAAGGAAAGGCTTAGACAGAAATAAATTAAGGAGAAAGAAAGGTTCAGACATAAATACATTAGAGAAAGAGAAAAAGAAAGAAAGAAAGGTGTTTGGACAAAAATAACAAAAAAAGGAAATAAGGCTGGGATTATTCTCGATCAGTGAAAAAGAAAGAAAAACAAACTCAGATAATTATATAAATTCATGAGAAAGAAAAAAAGGCCCAGATCATTGTCAAAAGTAAAAAAAAAAAAAGAAAAAAAGAGGCTCAAACAAGTGTAAATCAAGAGAAAGGAAAGAAAAAAAAAGGAAAGAAAAAATTGCTCGTATCACTGTCAAAAGAAAAAAACAGAGAATGAAAGTGTGATTCAACGTTTGAATGATGCTTGTTAGTAAAATGACTCTAGACATTTTCCGTTTTATTTTTTTCCCGCACCCCGAAATATACAATAGGAGGATATGAATTTCCTCAGGGCACTTTAAAAATGCCCGGGTTACGTATTATCCACTAGATTTTCTTTTTGTGCGTGTGTGTTTCTCTCTCATTTTATTTATTTATTCAAATGCCCAGCTTCTTTCTCTTCTCTCGCGAGAAGAGCACCTGCAAAGAGAGCGACAAGAGCTCACCCATTCATTTCACTCTCTTTCACACGTACCCACGTTCCCAAGCATGCAAAAAGGTATGTAAAAGGGTCTTAGGCCTATCATGAAATGCCTCGTTCTGTTGTAAAGTTTATACTGTATCACGAACATTACATATGATCGTAATGCAATAAGGTGGACGATTGATTCGTGTTTTATAAAACCTTTGCAGGCTATTTAAATCCAGAAAATATTTTTAGATTAGAAGAAATGTTTGAGTTATGGCAATGAATGTTGGACAATATCTCTGAAGATGAAGGAATAACTTGAAGCAGCTGAAATGTGGTTCTACAGAAGGATGCTGCGGATATCGTGGACCGAGCATGTGAGCAATGACGAGGTATTGGAAAGAATGGAAACGAAAAGGAAATTAATACTGAGCATCAAGAAGAGACAACTGAAGTTTCTGGGACATGCAATGAAGAAGAAGGGCTTGGAGAACCTGATACTAACAGGCCAGATAGAGGGGAAAAGAGACATAGAAAAGCAGCGGATAATATATTTGAAGGACCTAATCAGGTGGATGACGGAACGAGGGTTGTATGGGGTAACAGGAGAAGGTGTGCTAAGAGCCATCAGGGATAGGGAGACGTGGAAAGCCACGATCGCCTACGTTTTGAAAGGATAAGGCACATAAAATAATAAGAAGGGTTTAGTTATAGCAGTCTTACTAATTAACCTATAGCTTGAGGGAGAAGAGGTGGATTCATATTTAGAATTTGAGAAGCCAACTCGAAATTATAATGTGGATATAAACAGGGGATTAATTCAATATTACAGACAACGATAACAGAATTTCATTGATTGATTCGTTTTTTACGGCTTATCAACTCTTTGCAGGTTATTTAAAGCCTAGAATATATTTTTGGACCATAAGAAATTTTTTAAAATAATAATGGTTTAGTGATACAAATATTACTAATTAACCCATAGCTGGGGGAGGAGAGGTGAATTTATATCTTTCCCAAGTATAGTTGCCTGTAGCCCAACAAGAATTGGAATTGATTTTCCGATTAACAATTCCAAGTCATTATCCATTACATCATGCAAGCTTACAGCACCTGGTATTTCCAAGCGGTCACCCATCTAGCAATTGAACATAGATGATTGCTTAACTTCGGTGATCGTACGGAAGCCGGTGTTTCAAGGTGAAGTGGCTGTAAGCCGTAGTGTAATAAGGATGTCCTCTCTCGTCCGTCCGTCCGCTTGCAATAGAAATTAAACTTACAGTACTGTGCAAAAGTATTAGAACAAGAACTATTTTATCTTTTATGAGGCATATTGACAGAAAATAAACAATTTAATTAAAGAAATTTTATTTGATTTACTCAACAAATGCTTTAACAAGAAAAAATACTTGTTACAAAACAAATTTAATATTTAGTATAATAGCCTTTTGCATTGAAATAATAAAATAATTGCGACAACTTACCAATCGCACATAATATATATATATATATATATATATATATATATATATATATATATATACAGTAATGTGCAAAAGTATTAGAACAAGAACTATTTTATCTTTTATGAGGCATATTGACAGAAAATAAACAATTTAATTAAAGAAATTTTATTTGATTTACTCAACAAATACTTTAACAAGAAAAAATACTTGTTACAAAACAAATTTAATATTTAGTATAATAGCCTTTTGTTTTGATCACAGCCTTCATTGTGTCAGGCATTGACATCACAAGCTTCTTCGATTGTATCTTATGGTATTTCCTGACAAGCAGCTTATATTTGTTCCTAAAGTGTGTCTTGCGAAGTAACATTAGATTTTTCAATTCAAGAGTGGGGAATAAGAAAAAAGTCAGTCATATCCAATGAGAGTAGAATAATGAGCAGTTTCAAAATAACTTGTTTAATAGAAAATAGGAAAAATTAAATATAACTTCTTTTTAATACATTTCTTTTACACAAAGTTTTAAACAATATTTATTAGCAATTTACTTGCTTTTTTTACCCTGTATTTGAATTTAAGTGAGGGTTTTTAGGAAAATCACCCCCGTCTTAATACTTTTGCACACTACCGGTAGTGTGCGAAAGTGTTAGCACAGGGGGGGGGGGGTTCTAAACTTTATTTTGATGCCTCATAAAAGATAAAATAGTTCTTGTCCTAATACTTTTGCGCAGTACTGTATATATACTAAGTGCGATTGGTAAATTGTCGCAATTTTTTGACGCCCCATAAAAGATAAAGTAGTTCTTGTCCTAATACTTTTGCACAGTACTGTATCAATATTAACACGTACTTCGCAAACAATCAGAATTATTACTACTTAAATACAAGCTTTTTCTTGCAGATGCAAACTGAAAGTTATTTACAACTCTCTCTCTCTCTCTGCTAATGCTAACCCAATTTTTCTTCATGTGTTATGTCCTTTCAGGACGTAAACGATCATGGAATTTCACTTACCCCTATCGCTTGTCGCTCTTAACAATTTCCTTTTGGTATTTCTCCAGAATTTTTCTCTGATATTCACTTGTTCAATGCCATGAAGTACATCTCGCGCTGCCTTCCTTTGTGTCTCTTTCCCTCTATCTGTCTCTTCAGTATAACTGTTGAGGATCTTCGTCGCCATTTTCTTGTGGCGAAACTTCGCCGAAAGTAAGACACGGAAAATAGAAAGTAGATTAAAAACAGTGTGTTAGTATAACAAGAAAAATATCCAAAGTATGTGTTAATAATAAGTAAATAGAAATAAGTAAGTCCGAACGGTACAGTTACGCTGCTTATTGCCTGACTAGTAGCTGGCTTTAACTGCGTACTTAACTACCGCTAACTGCTTCCGAGAATCACGCAGGTAATTATATATAGCAAGAGGAAGAGTCCATTTTTCTTAGGAGGACACCGTAACAATTATATTCTCTAAGCCCTCGTCCCTCATTATATATCCCAGAAAACTCAGAAACTACGAAAACTGAGCGACTACAACTGCGCTACACACCCCCAGTGAATCAAGAGAATAGTGGGAGGGAGCAAAAGAAACAAATTGCCAACTTGGATTTATGTATACTTTGAAAAGATTGGTGTGGTTGCAAATCATCCCATGTGACTAACACAAATTTAAAAAAACCGAAACTTCACAAAACCAGGAATCTGATTAAAATTGAAGAAACGTCGCTTCATCTGAGGAACTCTTTGGAAATTTTATCAATTTCTCGCATGTAAAAGCATCGGAACAGTATTTTTGAATGTATGACTGAAATCTTTGGAGATAACGTTGAAGACAAGTCTTTTCGTCGTGAGATTTGACCAATGGCAGTAACTCAAAAGAAAACTTATTGATATGCGCAGGTCGTACAAGAGAGAAAAAGAGTCCACCCCTATCCCTCGGGTAGAGATGCATCCGCCCGGGAATATGCTTGAAATCCACGTGTCTGGATAGCAGCATTGGAAAATGGTGGAAAGACAGGCACACATGAAAAACAGAACATTTCCTCACATACGAAGCTTTTCACCCCAGTTCCTCACAAGAGATATTTGATATAGTTGGGATGGAGTTAGGTTGGGTTTTGTTTTTGTTCAGTAAAAAAAAACTCGTTGATTTGGAAATTCTTGCTATCAGCAGATGATTTTAATGAAACCTTCACGACTAATGCAGGAATAAATTAAGTTATTTTTTAACATTTCTTTTTGTAGAAACTCTTTGTAAATGTATATTATTGGTTTTTATATATATCACCTTCCACTTATTTAATTTAGCAACAGATGAAAAATTGATGCGTTATATGTCGACTAAGCAATTTATCGGACAAAAATTAATTAGTAAAGAGTTAAACATAAATATACATGTAACTGGTTTTCATTGCAGTCAATAACGGATATGCAGGTTCGGTTCACATTGGAGATAAAAACGTAGATGCATGTCCGGTTTACGTGGAAGACAAAAACGTAGATGCATGTCCGGTTTACGTGGAAGACAAAAACGTAGATGCATGTCCGGTTTACGTGGAAGACAAAAACGTAGATGCATGTCTGGTCTACGTGGAAGACAAAAACGTAGATGCATGTCCGGTTTACGTGGAAGACAAAAACGTAGATGCATGTCTGGTCTACGTGGAAGACAAAAACGTAGATGCATGTCCGGTTTACGTGGAAGACAAAAACGTAGATGCATGTCCAGTTTACGTGGAAGACAAAAACGTAGATGCATGTTCGGTTTACGTGGAAGACAAAAACGTAGATGCATGTCCGGTTTACGCGGAAGACAAAAACGTAGATGCAGGTCCGGTTTACGTGGAAGACAAAAACATAGATTTTTTTTTTTTTTTTTATTCATCTCACCCCAAGCAAGGCATTCCACTGCCACTATTGCGCATGGGGCTACATAGGGGAAGGTAAAGAGAAGGAGTGGATAGACATAGGGAATGTCAGGAGAAAGGTGATAGATGAGTAAGGATAGCGAGGATGAGTGTCGGGCAGATGGGAAGAGTGTTTGATAGAATGGGAGCAGGTTAGTGTGTTAGGAGGTGTCTATTGACCTTACATTTAAACTCCTGGAGATTGTAGCCGTCGGGGAAGCAATCATTTGGAAGAGAATTCCACAGTCGGGAAGTGCGAGGAAAGAAACTGTTGGAGTAGAAGTTACGGCTGCATTTTATCGGTTTCACTGTAAAAGGGTGGGATCTAGTTGCTAATCTAGTATCTCGTGCAAATTCGTATTTAGGGGGCACCAGTGATCTAAGATGCTGGTCTGGTTTACATTAGAGACAATAAAGATAGATGCAAGTCCAGTTTACGTGGGAGACAAAAACGTAAATGCAGTTCTAGTTTAAATTGGAGACAAAAACATAGATGCAGGTCTGGTTTACATTAGAGACAGAAAAAGTAGATTCAGGTCCGGTTTTAGTTCGAGACAAAAAAGATAGATTCAGGTCTGGTTTTATAGTTAGAGACAAAAAAGGTAGATTCAGGTCCGGTTTTAGTTAGAGACAAAAAAGGTAGATTCAGGTCTGGTTTTAGTTAGAGACAAAAACGTAGATGCAGGTATGGTTTACATTACAGTCAAAAAGGTTTGGTTTTAGTTAGAGACAAAAAAGGTAGATTCAGGTTTGGTTTTTACTTAGAGACAAAAAAGGTAGATTCAGGTCTGGTTTTAGTTAGAGACAAAAACGTAGATGCAGGTATGGTTTACATTACAGACAAAAAGGTTTGGTTTTAGTTAGAGACAAAAAAGGTAGATTCAGGTTTGGTTTTACTTAGAGACCAAAACGTAGATGCAGGTATGGTTTACATTAGAGACAAGAACGTAGATGCAGGTCCGGTTTACATTACAGTTAAAAACAAAGATGCAAGTCTGGTTTCCATTAGAGACAAACAAGTAGATGCAGATCTCGTTTACATTAGAGACAAACAAGTAGATGCAGATCTCGTTTACATTAGAGACAAAAAGGCAAATGCAGGTCCGGTTTACATTAAAGGCAAGAACGTAGATGCAGGTCCGGTTTACATTAGAGACAAAAACGAAGATGAGGATCTGGTTTGCGTTGGAGACAAAAACGTTGATGCGAATTCGTTTTATATTTGGGATAAAAATGGAGATAAATGTCAGGTTTACATTTGGACTCAAAACTTAGATACAAGTTAAGTTTATATTTGAATCAAAATTATAGAGAAAGTCTCAGTTTATATTACCACTAAAATCGTAGATACCGGTCCAGGTCTTCATTGGAGTCGGAAACGTACCTACAGGATCTAATTATTATTTTGACCGGCTTTGTCTTAGTTGGAACTATCATCAGTCATTTTGATTCATACTGTACTTGGAGCTTGACGCATCATATTGTGCCTCCTCACTAATTATTTTTATCGGTTTAGTCTTTTTTAGCTGAACCGTCAACACTCATTTTGACTGTCTCATTCTTGGAGCTTGATTCATCACCAGTCATTTTTAACATTCTTTTTCCTGTAGCTTCATCCATTAATAGTCATTTTGCATGCGGAGGTCGATAGATAATGAAAAAATATTCATGGGAGGTGGCGAACGCTCAACATTTCATTTCTAAGATATGACAAGTTGATAATTTTGTAGAAGTTTTGCAGGTATATTGCTTGTTAAAAAAAAAAAAAAAAAAAAAAAAAACAGGGGAAAATAAGAGATAACCAATTAGTTGGGCTTGTATCGGTAAATCATTGTATTTAATGATAAACTATCGCCCGGTTCACACTCCACCCACGTCTTTTGAACAGGTGAAGAGGCTCATCCCTTGTTCCCTGTTTAGGATGTGGTTTCCGGCTTTCTTTTTTCCAATCTTCTTACTCTTTTCTTTTTCTTTTTTTTCTCAATTGGAGTAGATAGACTAAACTATCGCCCGGTTCACACTCCACCCACGTCTTTTGAACAGGTGAAGAGGCTCATCCCTTGTTTCCTGTTTAGGATGTGGTTTCCGGCTTTCTTTTTTCCAATCTTCTTACTCTTTTCTTTTTCTTTTTTTTCTCAATTGGAGTAGATAGACTAAACTATCGCCTGGTTCACACTCCACCCACGTCTATTGAACAGGTGAAGAGGCTCATCCCTTGTTACCTGTTTAGGATGTGGTTCCCAGCTTTCTCTTTTCCAATCTTTTTAATCTTAAGTAGCCCCCTGCGCATCAGTGGCGTTACCGCCTTGCTTGGGGTGATATGATTAAAAAAAAAAATCTAAAAATATTTTCTGATCTTAACTAAACTTGAATAATTTTATAAGCCGTAAAAATTTAATGAACCAAACTTACTCTGTCTTGTTGCTACATTTTTAAATGAGGTATCTTAGTATTTTTGTTTTATTGCTAATTTTACTCCATTTTATTTTTGAGATGAAGAATTTTTCCTATTATTTTTTACCGCTTGTCTTACACCATCTTATTGATGATTTTTAAAAGATGCGTTTTAAAACTTACTACTTGTTTTCCTCCATTTTTAAATGAAGCATTTTAAATATAACTATGTTATTACTGGTTTTACTCTATCGTATTATCGTTGATTTTTAGATAAAGCATTTTCATTATTATTTTATTACTAGTTTTACCCCATCTTATTGTAGCTTTTTAAATGAATTATTTCAACTATTATTATTTTATTATTTGTTTTAATAATCCATGTTATTATTGTTTCTTCTTAGATTAAGTATTTTCACTGTTATTATTTTATTACTAGTTTTACTTCTCTTTTTATTGTTGCTTTTTAGGTGAAGCATTTTCATTAATATTATTTTATTACTAGTTTTAATCAATCTTATTGCTTTTTAGATTAAGCATTTTCCCTATTATTATTTTATTACTAGTTCTACTTCATCTTATTATTGTTGCTTTTTAGGCGAAGCATTTTATTATTGTTGCTTTTTAGACGAAGCATTTCCACTGAATGCAATGAATTCAGCCGAGTTCGAATTCCAGTTGAATTCATTGCATTCACTCACGCGCAAATACCCTTGGGAAAGGTATTAATCCGTCTCTTCCTTCCAGTTATGGGTTAAATGACATGACAGATTGGGTTCTATAGCCTTGGCTGGCAACCAGTCTACCACAAAAAGCAATGGCAACCTACTGCGGGATAATCTTCTGCCCAGTCAGTCATGTCTCTTCGAGACATCGCACTTCCCGCCTGTGGAACTCACTCCCGTATTCTTGCTTTCCTGACGGCTACAACCTCCAGAAATTTAAATGCAAAGTTAATACTCATCTACTAACCACTGGCCTCTAGCTCTCTCCCCTCCCCTGTATAACCTTCCCTTTCTCTCCACCTATGTATCTGTCATCGCACCTGCTTTCTCAGCTTTCTATTGTTCCTTTCTAACTAGCTTGTACTCCTCACTCTTTTCTAATTAATCTTTATACATTTATGTAACCCCCTGCACATCAGTGGTGTTTCCGCCTTGCTCGGGGTGAAATGATTAAAAAAAAAAAAAAAAGACATGATCGCCCAAGCGTGTTTCACGTATGGCATTTAACTGACTGATTTCCACTAATATTATTTTATTACTAGTTTTACTCCATCTTATTATTTTTGCTTTTTAGATGTAGCATTTTTCCACTATTATTATTTTATTACTAGTTGAATTATATATTTTTGTTGATGTTTTAGTGAAAAATTTTCTCTATTGTTATTTTATTACAAATTTAAAACCATTCTGTTTTTGTTGCTGATTAGATGAGGCATTTTAAGTATAACTATAGTATTTTATTACTAGTTTTCCTCCGTCTTATTGTTGGTCTTTAAAAAATAATTTTCTCTATCATTATTTTAGTGCTAGTTTTAATCCATCATCTTATTGTTACTGTTCAGATGAAGCTATTTCATTATTAGTAAATTTATTACTAATTTTATCCATCTTATACTTTTTGCTTTCCAGATGCTACATCGAAAAGAATGTAGAAAAGAAAAAGAACAACAATTGACCTCATCGTTTCTTAGAATTTTTAATTTGATTGTTATGCGCATGCGTTCAAATTGAGAAGGAATTTTTACGTGACGGATAAGCAACTCTTCGGATACAATTCGTTTGTCCTCTTTTTATTCTTTTCTTTTCATTCTATCGACTCCAGCTGCGAGTCGAGAGTGGCCAGGTGTGACTCACTGCCCACCTCTACTCCCTTATCATACATTTATTGAATGATAGAAGGCTGTTCTTCTCTTTTTACTTGAAGAGCTTCACTTGATTAAGCCGATCTCCCTTGTTTTCAAGTAACAAACAAAAGGGCAAAGACTATCGACATATCCCGCCAAAATAGGAGATATCCAGGGACGAAATGTTTACGTGTTTATCTCAATCATCCGTAATTAAATTAATGTAATATATGTTTAGGTTTGTTCATAGATCTATCTATCTATCTATCTATCTATCTATCTATCTATCTATCTATCTATCTATCTATCTATCTATCTCAGTCCATTTCTATCTCTCTCTCTCTCTATCTATCTATCTCAGTCCATTTCTATCTATCTCTCTCTCTCTCTATCTATCTCAGTCCATTTCTATCTATCTATCTATCTCTCTATCTATCTATCTCAGTCCATTTCTCCATCTATCTATCTATCTATCTATCTATCTATCTATCTCAGTCCATTTCTTTCTTTCTATCTATCTATCTATCTATCTATCTATCTATCTATCTATCTATCTATCTATCTATCTATCCCATGCTATGCCACTTTATATCTGAGGTGGTGAATGGCGGCATTCACCAACTTAATCAAGGAAATCATCTTTGAGAGTTGCAGGAGATTCCGAAGAAGGATTGAGGCCGTGGTTAAATCCAATTGTGATTGTATTGTCCACATGCTACACACACACACACATATATATATATATATGCATATGGAGAAATTTGCGAGGGGGCTAAAGGTCAGATTGGTCGCGAAAAGACATTAGAAGAGAGAGTGAATGAGTGAGATATCTCGGAAGAATAAAAATATAAAGAGAGAGAAGGTGTAAACGAAAATAAATGTAATATCCGATGAAAAATACGGAGAAGCCTATCGACCAAAAGGAAAGTGGGGGAAGAGTGGGAGTTGCTGATAAGGAAAAAGAGAATAAAGAAATATCAAGAAAGATGAAAAAAAGATTGTCAAACGGAGGAAAGAAGGAAAAATGAAAATCAAGAGAATTTAGAAGACAATGAAGGATCAAAAAAGAAAGAAAGAAAGAATTAATGAGAAAAAGAAAGAGAAGGAAATATGAAGAGAGAAAAAAGGAAAGATAAAAAAGAAAGTAGAAAAGGAAGAATGGAAAAAGCAAAAGAAAGAAGAATGAAAAAGTGAAAAAGAAAGGAAGCTGGAGATGAAAGAAAGAAAATAGAGTATAAAGAATGAAAAACAGAAAATAAAGAGAAAGTAAGCTGATGAGAGAGTGAGAGGAAAAGATGGAAATAAAAAAACGAAAATTAGAGAACTGAAGGAAAAGAGAATGAAAAAGAAAAAAACGAAAGCAGGAAGGAAAAGAAAGAAAGAAAGAAAGAAAGAAAGAAAGAAAGAAAGAAAGAAGGTAAGAGAGGGGAGAGGGAAAGATGAACATAAATGAAGAAAGAAAGAAAGAAAGGAAGAAAGAAAGACGAAGGTAGGGAGAGAAAGGGAGAGGGAAAGATGAACATAAATGAAGAAAGAAAGAAAGACGAAGGTAAAAAGAGAAAGAGAGATGGAAAGATAAAAAGAAAGAAAGAAAGAAAGATGAAGTTAGGGAGAGAAAGAGAGAGGGAAAGATGAATATAAAGAAAGAAAGAAAGAAAAACGAAGGTAGGGAGAGAAAGAGAAAGCGAAAGATGAACAAAGAAAGAAAGAAAGAAAGAAAGAAAGAAAGAAAGAAAGAAAGAAAGACGAAGGTAGGAAGAGAAAGAGAGAGCGAAAGATGAACAGAAAGAAAGAAAGAAAGAAAGACGAAGGTAGGGAGAGAAAGAGAAAGCGAAAGATGAACAGAAAGAAAGAAAGAAAGAAAGACGAAGGTAGGGAGAGAAAGAAAGAAAGAAAGAAAGACGAAGGTAGGGCGAGAAAGAGAGAGCGAAAGATGAACAGAAAGAAAGAAAGAAAGAAAGAAAGAAAGACGAAGGTAGGGAGAGAAAGAGAGAGCGAAAGATGAACAGAAAGAAAGAAAGAAAGAAAGAAAGAAAGACGAAGGTAGGGAGATAAAGAGAGAGGGAAAGATGAATATAAATGAAGAAACAAGGGGGAAAAACATAGAAAGAAAGAAAAAAAGTTTCGTGCCCGCGGTGCATTACTCGAGTTTGACTGTTAACCTTTGCCTAATTTTTAGACATGACTTTTGACCTCTTCTTCAACCGTTTGGATTTTTTGTGCGCACGCGCGTTTGCACATCTCTCTAACTGAAAAGTTTTGTCACTGACTGCCGATTACGTTTTTCTCTCTCTTTCTTTCTCTCTACTCTCGCCACCCTCCTCTTTTTAAATGCTCTATTTTAATTGTATTTTATTTTACAATTCTTAAATTTTTACTTCGTCTTTTCCCCCACTTATCAAGCACTTGTATCTTCTTTCTGTTTTTTTTTTTTTTTTCTTTACACTGTTTTCACCTGTACTTATGTAGCCACTCCTTGGTTCCGAGCAATCAAAATCGATATTTTTACGCATCTACCCCACCCCTTCTATTTATTCCAATCATGGTCCAGACAACTTCGACCTGTGTGTTAAGCAACACAATGGTAAGCGCGTAGATCTCGTACACCGAGGGTCCTGAGTTCGTATGCTTGCCGTTTCGCTCTTGTACATTTGTTTTTTTTTATAATCATATCGCCCCAAGCAAGGCATTTTACTGCCACTGTTGAGCACGGGGTTACATAGGAAATAAGTTATGAGAAAGAGTGACAGGTTACAGGGGGTGTCAGTAAGAGGGTAACAGAAGGATTGAGAATACTGATGAGAGAGAGAGGGGATGCAAGTTAGTGAGATAGGAGATGACTATTGACTTTACATTTGAATTCTTGAAGATTGTAGCTGTTGGGAAAGCAACTAAACGGAATGGAATTCCACAGGCGGAAAGTGTGAGAAAAGAAGCTACTGGAGTAGAATTTGCATCTACAATTTATAGGTTTCACAGTGAAAGGGTGAGACCTAGTTGCTAATCTTGTTGCTTGAGTAAATTCATATATAAGGGGCACCAGTGAGCTAAGTTCATCAGAGCAGAAGCCATGAAAGTATTTGTAGAAGAGTCACAAGGAAGCCACATTGCACCGGTGAGAAAGTGACTGTATCCGAGCTGCCAAGTCGGGATCGATCACAGTATAGATTCTCCGTTGGATTTTGTCAATGACCCCTAGGTAGATAGCAGGGGCACCCGACAAGATATGGTAGCAGTATTCAATGCACGGGTGGATGGTAGATTTGTATATGTGCAGGATTGTTTCAGACGGGAAAAGCTTCCTGACCCTGCACAGAGAAATGACCTTCTTAGCAGTCGATTTAGCTATGGATTCTAGATATTTCTTGTGATTTCCTAAGCATAGCTTAGATGTGGCACAAGGCCAAAAATGGCCCAGTGAGGATCGAACTCACTACTCGGTCGTTATTGATCTGGCGAATCAAGCTAGTTAACCATTTAGAAGTACTCTAAAAATATGTCCTGTGTGTATCGAATTCTCCAATTTCTCTTTTCTCGTTATGTGTTCCACAAATTTCAGTACTTTGTGATTCTAAGTATAAACGCCATTTTTGTTTCTATTGTCCTGAAAACTTCTTCATTGTTCACATGCTCTGTCCATGTTATTCACAGCAACCCCCCTTTTCTTTATATTCGTTTCACCCCAAGCAAAGCAGTACTGCCATCGGTGTGGAAGGGGTTACATAAGAGGAGAGCGAAGAGAAAGAGGAACCGGTTACAAGGGGTGTCAGAGAACGGGTAGGAGAAGGGTGGGATTACTGGTGTGAAGAGAGTTGCGTGAGAGTAGCATGAAAATGAAGAATAACAAGATACAGTGGGTTTTGGGGAAAGGGTAAGAGAAAGATGGAAGTAAAGGTGATAAGAGATGGCAATTGACGTTAAATTTAAACTCTTGGAGATTGTAGCTGTTAGGGAAGCAAGTATACAGAAGGGAGTTCCACAGGCGGAAAATACGAGAAAAGAAGCTGTTATGATAGAGGAGAAGGTTGTTTTGATTGTAAAAGGGTGAGGCATTTTTGCCAGTCTAGTTGCTCGAGTAAATTCGAGTAAAGGGGACAGAAGATGTGGAAATATTTGTAGAAGAGACAAAGGGAAACCACATCCCGTCGGCGAAAAAGTGACTGGAGTCGAGCTGCCAGGTCGGGATCGATCACATCGCATATTCTTATCTGGACCCTGACCAGAACTGCAAGATGAATAGCAGGGGTGCTCGACCAGATACAACAGTATTCAATGCATCGGTAGATGGTTGATTTGTATATCTGTAAGATGGATTTAAGCGAGAAAAACATCCTGACCCGATACAGTGACCCAACCTTATAGAATCACACCTCGTTTGCTTCGAATCTTCTCGGGCTAACGGCCACTTAAGGTTAAAACATCGATTCTCATACAATCGCCAAAGTTAAGCAACATCGAGTCACTACATATATGGGCGACCGCATGGGAATACCACGTGCTGTAAACTTGAGTGAGCAGGTGGTGCAATGGGTAATAGCCTGAAATTTTTGAGCCGAGTTCAAAGTTCACTTAGGCGCGAATACCACAGAGAAAGATATGAATTCACCTTTTTTCCTCTCCAGCAATGGGTCAAATATTAAGACTTTTATCCCTAACTGATTATTATCTCTAAAAAAAAAAAATTATGAATAAAAATTTTTTTACAATCTTAAATTTTTTTCTGGCTTCAAATAACCTGCAAAAGTTCAGTCAGTCAGTTAAGTGCTATACGTAATACACGCTTTGGGCGATCATGTCCCGAAAGAGACACGACTGACTGGGCAGATGATTATCCCACAGTAGGTTGCCATTGCTTTCTGCGGTAGACTGATTGCCAGCCAAGGCTATAAAGCCCACACTGTCCTTTTATTTAACCCATAACTGAGGCAAGTGATGGATTATTACCTTTCCAAGGGTATTTCTACGTAAGTGAATGCAATGAATTCAACTAAAATTCGAACTCGGCTACCCGATTTCTCGTTCTTCAACCAGTCTACCGCAGAAAGAAATGGCAACCTACTGCGCGATAATCTTCTACCCAGTGAGTCATGCATCTTTCGAGACATGATCGCCCAAGCGTGTATCACATATGGCACTTAATTGACTGACTGAATATAATAATTGGAAACATAATTAAATCTTCTACTAGGCATAAAGTGGGGGATCGGTTTTCTATTGTTACGACGTAATAAACTGATCCCCCACTAATTATACTTAATATAATAATGTAATATAATCTGTACCTTCTCCTTCCAGTTATGAGTTAAATAATAGGACAGATTGGGTTCTATAGACTTGGCTGGCAATCAGTCTACTGCAGAAAGCAATGGCAACCTACTGCGGGATAATCTTCGGCCCAGTCAGTCATGTTTCGAAAGATAGAAGAAGAGTGTTTTTAGACACATGGAGACCTCTGGAGGCATGAAACTACAATGTTGGTTTTATGTCACTGTTTACTTTCTTCCGACCCCCCATATAAGGTTATAATACCTGTTTATTGCTTTCCACACTTTCTCTATCGCCCACACTTTCTCTGATCCCCTCCTGCTCTATTTTGTGGTTTGATCAGTTATCCTTCCTCCTCCCCTGTCTCTTCCAAAGCTACTTGTTAAGTTGCTACTGCAATAATTCTAAGTTCAACACTACTAATCAAAACCCACGCTATTATTATCGACTCACACACAGACGAAATCTAACTCGGCCAGTTCTGGTCAGAAGAAGCAAAGAGAAGATATGGTTTGACCGGTCCTTCCAGGCTTTCTTCCCTCGGCATGTTATCATCGCTAGCGGTATTCGTACGTGGGTGCGTGCAAGCATACGTAACCGCACATGTTTACAATTGAAAGAGAAAAAAGTGGGAAGATAAGACGAGAGGAAGAAAAAAAAAGAAAGAAAGAAAGAAAGAGCTGAACAAGTAAAAAGAAAGGAAGAAGAAAAGGCGAATAGAAAGAGCGGAAATATAAAAAAAGGATAAAGTTTTTTGTTTTTTTTAAATGGATGTTTGTCCGCAAAATATGTGGACCTTCATTCCCTTTAAAGGTAAAATTAAAAACGCCATGACTAAGCGGAATTATTTGAGTCTTGTTTGAAAACTGCGTTCTTCAAAAGTAATTTTCACTATGATGTAGCTCCAGGCCAAAATTATGGACTCTTCTCAGTCACTCAGTTTAATTTTTTTTTTTTTTTAATCATATCACCCCAAGCAAGGCGGTAACACCACTGATGTGCAGGGGGCTACGTAAGAGTGAAAAGATTGGAAAAGAGAAAGCCGAAAACAGGGAACAAGGGATGAGCCTCTACACCTGTTCAATAGACGTGGGTGGAGTGTGAACCGGGGGAAATGCTGTCCGAGATACACGCATGGGCAATCATGTCTCTTTCGATCCATGAAATTACAGAAGATTTTCCCGTAGTAGGTTTCCATTATTTTCTGCGGTAGGCTGATTGCCAACCAAGGCTATAGAACCAAATCTGTCCTGCTATTCAATTTTTTTATCCAGATAAGGCATTTAAGTGCCACACGTGATACACGCTTGGGAGATCATTTCTCTTTCGATTCATGATTGACTAGGGAGAAGATTTTCCCGCAGTAGGTTGCCATTATTTTCTGCGGTAAGCTGATTGCCCACCAATGCTATAGAATCCCATCTGTCCTGCTATTCAACCCATAGCTGGAGGGAGAAGAGATAGATTATGTTACATTATTATATTAACTATAATTAGTGAGAGATCAGTTTATTACTTCCTAACAATAGAAATCCGACCCCCCACTTTATGCCCAGTAGAAGTTTTAATTATGTTTCTAACTATTATATTCAGTCAGTCAATTGCCATACGTGACACACGCTTGGGTTATCATGTCTCAAAAGAGACATGACTGACTTGGCAGAAGATTTTCTTGCAGTAAGTTGCCATTACTTTCTGCGGTAGACTGATTGCCAACCAAGGCTATAGAATCCAATCTGTCCTGATATTCAACCCATAGCTGGAAGGAGAAGAGATAGATTAAGAACGGCTCTCGAATTTCTCATTCCAAGCCGATATCCGTTAAACCACAACGCACATGGGTCGTAATTCATCCAGTGAGACAAGTTTGCTTACCATTACACCACGTCTAAATGCTCTAATGGTAAAAAAGTACACTTGTAAAATATGCGATACTTAAATACTGGCAATGTTTTTTTTTTCAGCTATGATTTTAGCGCAAGCGTGTTGATTTCTCGTCCTGGAATAATTTGTTAACAAATCAGTTTTGCATATTGTTTTGAGTTCCATCTTTGGTGACTCTGTTTAATGCCCTTGTGCCATAACTTCACCACGCCTACTGAGTGACGACATCACAAGAGAGAAAAAAGACCGAAAGAAAAAAAAAATATAATCAAGAAATTGTTGTAAAGTAGTTTTCACACTGAAAGTTTTAATCGCTCTATGTCGGTTGCTAATCGACTTAACGCACCCAAAATGTTAGGAACTTTGTAATCTTCCACTGAAAAGCTGACTCCTTAGTATTCAGTTAACTGCCGACTAATATCAACTGCCTAGTGGTACTACTGAACACCAATAAACCCTAAAGAACTCTCTAGAACTTCTAAGAACTCCCCATGAACTTCTCGAGTTAACTTCCAGTTAACTCTTATTAATATAGGAGGGAGAGTCCATTATCTGAATATAACAGAAATAACCCTATCAGTTACGGGGTTGGCAGGAAAGAGAATATAGATTTGCCTATCGTCCGGTTCACACTCTTCGCCGGCTTTTTGAACATCAGTAGTGGTTTATCTTTTGTTTCTTGTTTAGAACTAGTTATCCTGTCCCTTATAAAACCTATTTCAAATCTATACTCCTAACGCTTAAACTTACTTACGCAAATACAACTCTACACGGTAATATTCTATCTTGAGTGGCTTTTGGGCCTTATATTTGGTGAGCATTAGAAAAAAGAATAAGCTATCAACACAAAGTGAACTCGTCAGTTTTGTTCACACAGTACTGATGACCACGGAAACTGCACAAATCAATTTTCTTCCATTCGTCAATTCAATAACAGGGCAATCCAGGCTCTCCTGCTTTGGGAAACGCCCAGTCCAGAACAAAAACTCTGCATTTGAATCGGTGACCTGTATGCCATCTCCTATATTGATGCTGTTCTGGAACTCAGTCAGTCAGTTAAGTGCCATACGTGATACACGCTTGGGCGATCATGTCTCGAAAGAGACATGACTGACTTGGCAGAACATTATCCCGCATTAGGTTGCCATTGCTTTCTGCGGTAGACTGGTTGCCGACCAAGGCTATAGAACCCAATCTGCCCTGTTATTTAACCCATAATTGGAAGGATTAGATGGATTAATACCTTTCCCAAGAGTAAAAGGAAACTTATACTTAACATCATATATATCCCTATAACCTGACACTCTTTTTTATAACTTTCCTCCTCCTATATAACCTCCGACAAAACAATGGCAGTAAAATGCATTGCTTGCCAACCAAGGCTATAGAACCCAATCTGCCCTGTTATTTAACCCATAATTGGAAGGATTAGATGGATTAATACCTTTCCCAAGGGTATTTGCGCGTACTTTGCCGAAAGGACGACAAGAGGGTGGGTCTAGACGCCAGTGACTCCTTACTCACTTAAAGATCGACTCACGCACACACTGTTCATTCTTAGAACACTGGGGATGGATAGTGTTTACTACTACGGTGTCACATACCAAAGAGAAATGTGGTGTAAATTATTCTCGAATGCTTCGCCGTGTGGCCAACCATATTACTGATGCCGTATGAATTCGCCTACTTTGCCGACCATATTACTGATGCCGTATGAATTCGCGTACTTTGCCGACCCTATTACTGATGCCGTATGAATTCGCGTACTTTGCCGACTATATTACTGATGCCGTATGAATTCGCGTACTTTGCCAACCATATTACTGATGCCGTATGAATTCGCGTACTTTGCCGACCATATTACTGATACCGTATGAATTCGCGTACTTTGCCGACCATATTACTGATGCCGTATGAATTCGCGTACTTTGCCGACCATATTACTGATGCCGTATGAATTCGCGTACTTTGCCGACCATATTACTGATGCCGTATGAATTCGCGTACTTTGCCGACCATATTACTGATGCCGTATGAATTCGCGTACTTTGCCGACCATATTACTGATGCCGTATGAATTCGCGTACTTTGCCGACCATATTACTGATACCGTATGAATTCGCGTACTTTGCCGACCATATTACTGATGCCGTATGAATTCGCGTACTTTGCCGACCATATTACTGATACAGTATGAATTCGGGTACTTTGCCGACCATATTACTGATGCCGTATGAATTCGCGTACTTTGCCAACCATATTACGGATGCCGTTTGAATTCGCGTACTTTGCCGACCATATTACTGATGCCGTATGAATGCGCGTACTTTGCCGACTATATTACTGATGCCGTATGAATTCGGGTACTTTGCCGACCATATTACTGATGCCGTATGAATTCGCGTACTTTGCCGACCATATTACGGATGCCGTTTGAATTCGCGTACTTTGCCGACTATATTACTGATGCCGTATGAATTCGCGTACTTTGCCGAACATATTACTGATGCCGTTTGAATTCGCGTACTTTGCCGACCATATTACTGATGCCGTATGAATGCGCGTACTTTGCCGACCATATTACTGATGCCGTATGAATTCGCGTACTTTGCCGACCATATTACTGATGCCGTATGAATTCGCGTACTTTGCCGACCATATTACTGATGCCGTATGAATGCGCGTACTTTGCCGACCATATTACTGATGCCGTATGAATGCGCGTACTTTGCCGACCATATTACTGATGCCGTTTGAATTCGCGTACTTTGCCGACCATATTACTGATGCCGTATGAATTCGCGTACTTTGCCGACCATATTACTGATGCCGTTTGAATTCGCGTACTTTGCCAACCATATTACTGATGCCGTTTGAATTCGCGTACTTTGCCGACCATATTACTGATGCCGTATGAATTCGCGTACTTTGCCGACCATATTACTGATGCCGTATGAATTCGCGTACTTTGCCGACCATATTACTGATACCATATGAATTCTTCTCAAAATGCTTTTGACATAAAAAATGTGAGTTAAATAAAATTATTTTCTTCTTGTTATAACAGGAACAACCATATTAATAATGCTTCATCATCGATGTGTTCGCTCCTGGTGATGGTTAAAACAATATTCACATTGAAGTTACCAGAGTGCGAGACATTCAGACCATTATTGTCTCATTTATTATTGGGGCACTGGAGTCTATGACACCGGACTTAAGATCTTACATTAAGAAAATCAGAATAAAGCTTCGTCTCACATCGCTTCAAAAGTCTTCGATTCTTGGCACTACCAATATTCCGTGAAAGGTGCTGTCTGTTTGAAATTGTATGACGACGGAAACCACCCATTCAGCAAGATCCATGATTGAAAGAAAATACGTGTGAAAGAAGATATACTATTAAGAACACAGCAAGAATAATAAATTGACGTCTGGTTGTTCCTGATGACCATGTCCTCAAAATCAAAGCAATTGCAACCTTAATAAACATACCGACCTCTGGATTGAAATTACCGTGATGTGAAACGTTCAAGCCATTATTGTCCCAGTTATAATCTGGGCATTGTGGGCACCTCGCCGTGGTGTACTCATTAGAAAGCTTGTCTCGCTAGAACCCATTACAATTAAGTAGTGAGTTCTATCTCCACTGGGTACTCTATACATTCGGCCTTGTGCCACATATAAGCGGCGCTTAGAAAATCAACCTTGATGTGGTGTGATGGTTAGAAAGCTTGTCTTGCTAGAACCTATTACAACTGAGTAGTGAGTTCGATCCTCACTGGGTACTCCAGAAAATCAACTCTCTGTATCAGTTATGACTGAATACTGAGTTTTATCAATGGGCGTCACAATTTCAGCATAGTGCCCCATTTAAGTTATGCTTAGTAAATACGAATAATTTTGCCATTGGGATCTATAAACAATCAGTTAATTGCCATACATGATACACGCTTTGGACGATCATGTCTCGAAAGAGACATGACTGACTGGGCAGAAGATTATCCCGCAGTAGGTTGCCATTACTTTCTGCTGTAGAACACAATCTGTCCTATTATTTGACCCATAACAGGGGGAAGAAACGGATTAATACATTTCCTAAGGGTATTTGTGCGTAAGTTAATACTAGGAATTCAACTGGAATTCGAACTCGGCTCCCCGATTTGTCGTTCCGAGTCGATCTATAAACACCGATCATAAAGATTTACGTTAAGAAAATCAAAATAACGCTGTGTATCCCATAACTTCAGAGGTTTGCGTTGCTTAGCGCTGCAAATATTCTGCAAAAGGCGCTCTTTGTATGAGGTCGAACGACTTGATGAAGAAAAGCCAAAATGCAGGATGTCTGATTGAAAACCAAAAACCGCGTGAACGAAGACAAAATAATGATAATAATCTCCTGAGAGACGTCACAATTCAGACAGAGAGAGTTATTGAACACATCAGACCAGACATAACATTGATCAGAAAAAATTCTTATGAATATCTATTGATAGATGTTGGCATACCCAGGAGATCACTCGATTTGCAAGAGGTTGAAAAAAAAAAAAAAAAATGAACGACACATAGTTGATGGCGCCGACGGTTCGATTCCAAAGAATCACTAGAAACCTGTTGATAAAACTTGTGTAAAACTTGTGTACATTAGGTTATTAAGTTATCAAATGTTATTTACTTATTAAATATATTTACTAAGCAAAAAATTGAAAAGCTTACAAATTGTAAACAGTTGTAACGTTTTGGTTACCTGCTAACTCAAATCAAAACAAAATTTTCTGCCAAAATTTCAAAAATGTAAAAAGCGATTAAAAAGTTTTATACATTATTAAAAATTACTTTGATCTTTTCTCTTATAAACATTTTGATGGAAATTTTTTTTTTTTTTAAGTTTGTGGCGTTTTTTATTCATACGGCTTTCTCTTTTTCAATCTTCTCACTTTGTTTTTGTTTTGTTTTTTGTTTTTTAATTGGAGTTGATAGATGTATCTATCGCCCGGTTCACACTCCACCCACGTCTATTGAACAGGTTAACAGGTTCATCCCTTGTTCCCTGTTTAGGATGTGGTTTCCGGTTTTTCTCTTTTCCAATCTTTTCACTATTACGTAGCCCCCTGCACATCAGTGGCGTTACCGCTTTGCTCGGGGTGATATGATTAAAAAAAAAAATGCCATCACACCCCTACTTACCAACATTGCAAAAACCAACCATCTTAGGAACAGCAGATATCCTGCGGAATTTTTTTATATATCTTACTAAATTGTCATCTTTACGAGGCCAAAGTGACACTCAAGATAGAGGTAAACTGAAATAATGTTTTTGTATGTGCATAAGAAGAGGTAATATGTGCAGATTATGAGGATATATTATAGATAAGTATAATTGACCACTATACTTAAAGAGATTAAGATTATAGTTCATCCACTTGGGATACTGTTACACAATGCAGAAGTTTTTTGGGGGGAGGGGGCAGAAGCGGTCCGAATAGAACTTCCTCTTTACTAATGGAATATGAAGGGAATAGGGTGATTCATTCCAGTGGACGTGGCTTGGCAGGTTTTAACTGCGAAGTTCTGAACTCGTGGAACTGTAATTAAATAAATAGCGACAGAGTATCGAGTGGCTTGCGATGTGCTTGCAGCCAGAGGTTTTATTTCCAGGGTTTGAAACCATCACCGGGCAAGTTTTAATAATGATGATGGCTATGATGCGATCAAGGAGACGAGTTGGGAGTCACGTCGAGATACTTGGGAACTCGGCTCTCCGATTTCTCGTTACGAGCGGATATTCACAACACCACGACGCACATTCTGCACCACAACAGTAATTCAGTAAAAATATAAATAAATAAATAAATAAATAAATAAACAATCCGATTTTAATTAGTATGTCTTGTAAAAGAACTCTCGTTGAAAATATTCATGTTTTTCTTTCTTTTCTTTAATAACATTAATACTAGCAGTATAGCCCGGCATTGCTCGGGTGTAATGAAAGCTTTAAAACAAATCCATGGTCCTGGAGCTCAGACTCATTGGACGTTGGCACGAAAAACTAAAAAGCAATAGTTGTTTCCAGTTAAAGCGAAACCGTAGACTGAAAGAAAAATGAATGGATGTAAGTCAAATTTCCATTTCCTGGTATCGATATCAAATAAGTTTTTTCGTCGTAAAATTTTGAAGGCTAAATAAGTCCTCTGAGTAAATGGTATCATGGCTGAGACTAAGAACTACAATTATACCTACTTAGAGCCAAACTCGAAGCAAAAACTAAAATAAAAGGGCTGAAAAAATACAGACATCCAGGCAGATAAACAAACACACACACAAACATCTTGCCTTATATATATATATATATATATATATATATATATATATATATATTATCGATTTTCTGCACTATTGTAAGATCTGCAACCTTGAAATTTCTGAATATCGTTTCTTATGTCTTTGTCTATGAGTGTATCAAATTTGATTAAAATCGGTCTACTCCTTCTATAACCCGATTTTTTCGATTATCGATATTTATCGGGGGTACCTTGACACAAAACCTAGCTAAGAACGCTCGCAGACGCTTATAGTACAACTGTGTAAATTTTCAAGAAAATCGGTTCAGCCGTTTCGAAGTCTATAGGTAAGCTATCAACACAAAGTGAACTCGTCAGTTTTGTTCACACAGTACTGATGACCACGGAAACGGCACAAATCAATTTTCTTCCATTCGTCAATACAATAACAGGGCAATCCAGGCTCTCTTGCTTTGGGAAACGCCCAGTCCAGAACAAAAACTCTGCATTTGAATCGGTGACCTGGATGGCATCTCCTGTATTGATGGTGTTCTGGAGCTCAGTCAGTCACACACACACACACACACACACACACACACACACACACACACACACACACACACACACACAAAGTTCCGTTTATAAATAAGTTTATGTGTCTAATCTGGGGTATCGCTTTAACAGTGGTACATCCGGTGATTTTATCACTAAATCCAACGTCGCAACTCCCCTAACCCATTAGAGACATATGAGCACTACATTTGCAAGAGTCACGCCAACAGTGCAAGATAACCTGGCGGAACCCATTGCTCTTTAGGCTGTTTTCTTTTAATTCAGAGTTTTCTTTTTCTTGCCCTGTTTGCCAGCCAGAAACAAAAACGACAAGTCTCTCTAGCCATAGCTGCAGGGAAGGTGACATCATGCCTTTTCCAAGGGTGAAGTGAATATAAACTGAAGCGAGCAGGAATTAAACTCGACTAGCCAAATTCACTTTCCGCGTCAAGTCTATAAGAACACATGCGGCTCAAGACAAGCAATGGTTTGTGAGATGAACTAACTTTTAGCGTTAAGAATCAAACTCACTAGCTTGTTAGACTAGCTTGTTGAGCACTTGAGAGACGTAAACTCAGATAGATCCAGTGGATTACGGTCGGAACATCATCAGCCAGTGGAAAAGGAAAACTAACTTTGCGACGGTCTATAAGTTTTGATAACTTTATCAACTGTAGGTGAATTCCGTTCAATCAAGAAACAACCAGATACATTTTATATTTGATCGAGCTTTGCAAGGGCATTCATGAGACTGCCACGCCAACCATCACGGCCCTACATCATGGTCAAAGGGTAATTAGTATGGCATTCTGTGTCATAACATAGCTGGTCAATGTAGGCTGTTGCTAGACGACTAGCCTGTCTTGCGCCATGGCTAGGTGCTCAGAGCAGTAGTTCTTGTTTTGCACGCTAGCTGTGTCCTGTAGAGCTCATTCGCGTTAGATTGTATAAATATCATGGATCGGCCAATAGAGCTGTGTTTTAGTAAAATATTTGATTGGTTCACCAGAGACAGTTTGTATTAACTCTTGCTAGTTAAAGCCTATGGATTAATTTGTTCAGAGGCATTGACATAGCATCCAACATTGTTAGCAGCATTTTTTGATAATGGTGTCTGCATTGATAGCGTCTATCATGACAATCAACACAGTCCTGTATCAAGGTCAGAAGGTCATTAAGGTGGCATAAATAGCATGTCGGTGGTTACTAAGCGATCAACTTGTCTTGCACTATGTTCGGGTGTCCGGAGTAGTTGATCACTCCTAAGTTGTTGTTTTTTTTTTTTAATTTTTTTAATCATATCACCCCAAGCAAGGCGGTAATGCCACTGAAGCGCAGGGGGCTACGTAAGAATGAAAAGATTGGAAAAGAGAAAGCCGGAAACCGCATCCTAAACAGGGAACAAGGGATGAGCCTCTACACCTGTTCAATAGACGTGGGTGGAGTGTGAACCGGGCGATAGTTTAGTCTATTTACTCTAATTCACCAGTAGTATCCTGCAAAGTGCATTCTGGGTTCATATAAGATTGTAAAATATATTAGTAATGGGCACATAGAACTGTAATTTAGTTGGGTGTTGTCTCCAAGAGATGTTAGGTACAGCTCTCAGTATCCGAGTGTAGGATCCATCAAGATTAGACTCTAGGGTTTTGGTCAATGTTCAAGTAGTGATACCATACATTAAAACTTCCTCTACATTGGCACAAAAGGATCTCCGTTTAAGGTTGTCTCCGTTTAAGGTAGATCAGTTTTTCAGATTACCTTCTTCATTTCATTCAAGGCAACCTAGGCTGTAGCTATGCGAATTTTTTCATCCTTTTCAGTCACATTTATTGTGCTTACCGTGGTGGTCCAGTGGGGATGTGCTTGGTGGTCCAGTGGATATCGGATCGGAAAAAGAAATCGGAGAGCAGAGTTGGAATTCCAGCTGAATTCATTGCATTCACTTACGCGCAAATACCCTTGGGAAATGTATTAATCCGTCTCTTCCTTCCAGTTATGGGTTAAATAACAGGACAGATTGGGTTCTATAGCCTTGGCTGGCAAACAATCTACTGCAGAAAATAATGGCAACCTACAGCTGGATAATCTTCTGCCCAGTCAATCATATCTCTTTCGAGACATGATCGCCCAAAGCATGTATCACGTATAGCACTTAACTGACTGGCTGAATATAATAGCTGGAAACATAATTAAAACATCTACTGGGCATAAAGTGGGGGATCGGTTTTCTATTGTTAAGAAGTAATAAACTGATCCCCCACTAATTATACTTAATATAATAATGTAATATGATCTATCTCTTTTCCCTTCAGCTATGAGTTAAATAATAAGACAGATTGGGTTCTATAGCCTTGGTCGGCAACCAGTCTACCGCAGAAAGCAATCGCAACCTACTGTGGGATAATCTTCTGCCCAGTCAGTCATGTCTCTTTCGAGACATGATCGCCCAAGCGTGTTTCACGTATGGCACTTAACTGACTAACTGACTGACTAGGTATGTAAAAGATTCGACAAATTTTATTGATTCTTCTGAGACAGTTTGCATTGAGCCTTGCTGGTTGAAACTTATTAATTCAGCTTTAGAGGCAATGTTAGCAGCATTTTGTAGATGATGTAGGAGAACTGTGACATTGGTAATTGCGTCTGCAGTGATAGGTCATCTGCATAAACAATATCTGTCAACTTGATTGCAGGATATCGACTAATATATTGTTACGTGTTAACTGTAACAAAAAAAAATTGATTGACCAAAACTCAGAGATAAATCACAGACAAATATTTAATTTACAAAAACACACCAAATAAAATATTTACAAATATAAAATTTTTGTTGCATTCAAAACAAGAGTTTACTATTGGCGAGTGTTACGAAAAGAGAAGGGGAAGGTAACGTGTCAAATATCTTTACCCAATTAAGTTGGCGAAGAAGTTAAGTGCGATAATTTTTGGAAATCCCTAAATGAGTATATGAAGAATAATTATTAGTTTGGTCAATGAAAGAGTCAAAAATATCTATTTATCCATATAGTTCCATGAGGTTCTCTTTCAGGTCTTAGTTGGTCGGCAACATTTCTTACAGATTTTTTCGGCTGGATATAAATCCTTGAATCAAAGCCAGAGTTGATAATGTCAGCCAATCCTGATAACAACTGACCACTCTCTGCTCAAAACCTATTTTTTTTTATAGAGGCTATCACCTAATTTGCATATTTCTAGAACCTTTCGAATTCTATCTATTTTACTGGAACTTTCTAGAACCTTCCAAGACGTTTTATTCCTAATTTCTCTATTTTTACGACTACTTCATGAATTAAAACGTTTCTGTAATAACAAGTAGGACTCAATAGAATCCCTTACTACAACTTTTTAGACATTATTATTATTATTGTATATAAATGCATCCTCGTAACAATATATATATATATATATATATAGAGAGAGAGAGAGAGAGAGAGAGTGAGATAGACTTAAACAAAATGGACGCCATGTTATACCTTAGGTACCGTTCAACCAACACTATTTCAAAGGTATACATTGGCAAACTAGAAAACAATCAGAGACACAGTCAATTTAACCATTGAGGAGGGAAAGTTGGAACACGATTCAAAAAAGAAAAATTTTAATTACAAACAATTAAAGTTCAAGTGGGGGTGAAAATAGCAACTTCCACAAGATTATAAAAAAGAAAAAAGACACTCACAGTCCCTCCAACAAGCGTAATCGCGTTCCAACCTTCCCTCCACAATCGTTATATTCACTCGCTCTGATTGTTTTCTATTTTTCCAATGTATACCTTTGAAAAAGTGTTGGTTGAAAGGTACCTAAGGTATAACATGACGTCCATTTTGTTAAAGTCTATGTTTTGTTTCTGTGGGTACAAATCTATTTTTGTGTATATATATATATATATATATATATATATATATATATATCTTTTCCAATCTTTTCACTATTACGTAGTCCCCTGCACATCAGTGGCGTTACCGCCTTGCTCGGGGTGATATGATTAAAATATATATATATATATATATATATATATATATATATATATTGTTTAATTACTTAGTTTTTGGTCATAATAAAATTAGACTAGTATACATTTGTATTAAAAAGTGTTCAATACAATTATATTGTAGAACTTTTGAATATTCTTCATTTGTAAACGAGTTATTACGTAACCTAGGTTTCTACCATATGGTGTCTTCAGGCGATTTGCAATAACTGATTTTACTGTTTAAGGTTTTTTTAAAAACGAGCACGTGACGGGGGAATTTTTGAACGCGCAAAACGTGGAGAACTTGAGCGCGTACGCTCAGCCCATTGGTCAAAGATTACCCAGCCTCCGCTTACGCGGTAACTGGGTACAAAATTGGTCTTAGCTTGTCATAGGTGGTCAAAAGGTAGTCATTGCTTTCAAACTCGGCCGGCGGGCAGAAAGTGAGTATTTGAGAACAGATACTACACGATATTTACCCTACTCCCCCACTGGAGCGAGTTGTGACACAAGGTCAGTTTTTAACGTGGGGAACCTGAGCGCGTACGCTCAGGCCACTGGTCAAAGATTACCTATTCCCCGCTTACGCGGTAACTGGGTACAAAGCTGGTCATTGCTTGTCAAAAGCTAGTCTTAGCTGGTCATTGCTTTCAAAGCCGACCGGCGGACAGGAAGTGAATATCTGAGAACAGATACTACTCTTTTGATTTAATCTACTCCCCCACTGGAGCGAGTTGTGACACAAGGTCAGTTTTTAAAGTGGGAAAAATACGCTCAGCCCATTGGTCAAAGATTACCCAGTCCCCGCCTATGCGGTAACTGGGTACAATATGGGGAACCTGAGCGCGTACACTCAGGCCATTGGTCAAAGATTACCTATTTCCCGCTTACGCGGTAACTAGGTACAAAGCTTGTCAAAGTTGGCCAAAAGCTAGTCTTGGGCACCTCCAGGTGGTGTAATGGTTAGCAAGCTTGTCTTGCTAGAATCATTGCAACTGAGTAGTGAGTTCGATCCTCACTGGGTGTCCCATATTTTCGGCCTTGTGCCACATCTAAGCTATGCTTAGAAAATCACAAAACCTAGTCATTGTTTCCACGCCGGCAAGCAGGAAGTTAGCATCTGAGAACAGATACTACACTTTGATCACAGTTAAAGTGAAAATACATGTATCTGGAGTAGCAATGGCTACTCAGTCAATGAATGCCCAGCGTTTCCTCATAAGTAACGGCTAATATTACCATTTTAAATTGATTGCTCAAAAAAAAAAAAAAAAAAAAAAATTTCGCATATCAATTTTTTAAATTAATTTTATGATCACTGTGCTAATAATAAACGCATTTAAGATTTATTTCTTTTTAATTAACACTCTGCCTTTGTACATTAAATGAAAACTCGACCAGTTAAGGTGTCAGTTTTTTACAGGCTGCGCTTCCAAATTTTAAGCAAAATTTAATTAACTGAATTAAAAGACAAAGGTCGAACAAACAAACAATCAAACGTATTAAACTTGGAAAGAAAATGAAGTCGGGATAAGGAAATCTAAAAAACAGAAAAGAAAAGAAAAAAATGCTCTTTTTTTCTTCTTCGGATTATTATTATTATTATTATTACTACTACTATTACAACCTTTTATTATTATTATTATTATTATTATTATTATTATTATTACTACTACTATTACAACCTTTTATTATTATTATTATTATTATTATTATTATTACTACTACTATTACAACCTTTTATTATTATTATTATTATTATTATTATTATTACTACTACTATTACAACCTTTTATTATTATTATTATTATTATTATTATTATTATTATTATTACTACTACTATTACAACCTTTTATTATTATTATTATTATTATTATTATTATTATTATTATTATGTCATTTTTCATCATATTTCGATTTCTGCTTTGGTCTCACTACCAACCAAGTCTGCGGGGAGACCTAAGGCAGGTAGTGGCGTGTTGTTATGGCTCCATTTCATGTTTTTCTATCTTCCCTATCATCCCCAGCATTACATAGATAAAGTTTTCCTTAGTGTGTGGGCTGTACTTAATAAGACAATTTTTTGTATGTCTCTTAAGCTGGGGTTTCCAGGGATTCTTTCAATGTGTTGTTTTGTTCCATTTTTTATCATTCCAAGTGCACCTACTATCACTGGCACAACTCTTGTTTTCAATTTCCACATTTTTTCTATTTCAATTTCCAGGTCTTTATATTTTGACAGTTTTTCAAATTCCTTGATTGCTATATTACAATCCGCTGGACAAGCCATATCAATTAATAGACAAGTTTTCTCCTTCTGGTTTTTAACAATAATGTCTGGCCTGTTTGCTTCAATTTTATTATTATTATTATTATTACTACTATTACAACCTTTTATTATTATTATTATTATTATTATTATTATTATTATTACTACTACTATTACAACCTTTTTCTTTTTCGCAGAGAATAAATCATTTTATTTGATTTTTATCTGTTTTATTTTCTTTCTTTCAAAGTATTAGGAAACGAACGATAATTGAGACTTTGAACAGAATATTATTCGTTCACTGCTTTCTCTTCGTTCTTAGTAAGGAAAGAAAAATGGTTAATAAGTAAATGGAAAGAAGCAAAACAAAATGAGTCAATATTGTAAAAATTATTAAAAAGTGAAAAGAAAGAAAAATGGAAAAAAGTAAAACAGGTGGAAAGAAAAGAAAGAAAGAAATGATGGAAAAAGTAAAGAAAGAAGAGGAAAGAAAGAAAAATAGAGAAAGTAAAGCAGATAGAAAGAAAAATAGAGAAAGTAAAGCAGAAAGAAAGAAAGAAATATAGAGAAAGTAAAGCAGAAAGAAAGAAAGAAAAATGATGGAAAAAGTAAAGAAAGAAGAAAGGAAAGAAAGAAAGAAAGAAAGAAAAATAGAGAAAATAAAGCAGAAAGAAAGAAAGAAAAATAGAGAAAGTAAAGTAGATAGAAAGAAAGAAAAATAGGGAAAGTAAAGCAGATAGAAAGAAAAATAGAGAAAATAAAGCAGAAAGAAAGAAAGAAAAATAGAGAAAGTAAAGTAGATAGAAAGAAAGAAAAATAGGGAAAGTAAAGCAGAAAGAAAGAAAAATAGGGAAAGTAAAGCAGATAGAAAGAAAAATAGAGAAAATAAAGCAGAAAGAAAGAAAGAAAAATAGAGAAAGTAAAGTAGATAGAAAGAAAGAAAAATAGGGAAAGTAAAGCAGAAAGAAAGAAAAATAGAGAAAGTAAAGCAGAAAGAAAGAAAAATAGGGAAAGTAAAGCAGATAGAAAGAAAGAAAAATGATGGAAAAAGTAAAGAAAGAAAGAAAGGAAAGAAAGAAAAATAGAGAAAGTAAAGCAGAAAGAAAGAAAAATAGGGAAAGTAAAGCAGATAGAAAGAAAAATAGAGAAAGTAAAGCAGAAAGAAAGAAAAATAGAGAAAGTAAAGCAGAAAGAAAGAAAAATAGAGAAAGTAAAGCAGAAAGAAAGAAAAATAGAGAAAGTAAAGCAGAAAGAAAGAAAGAAAAATAGAGAAAGTAAAGCAGATAGAAAGAAAGAAAGAAAAAAAAAGAAAGTAAAGCAGATAGAAAGAAAGAAAGAAAAAAAAAGAAAGTAAAGCAGATAGAAAGAAAGAACGAAAATGTGAAAAGTTAAGCAGGTGAAAAGAAAGGAAGAAAGAAAATAGGAAAAAGAAAGAGAAAATCTAAGAAAAATAAATTAAATAGCAACAAAAAAATATAAATTTAATTTACAAAGAATGAATAAAAGTAAAACTTTAAAACAAAAAGTAAGACGATAGGGATCAAAGAAAGAAAGAAAGAAAAAATGGTAAAAAACGAACGAAAATGAGAAGAAAGAAGAAACTAAAGAAAGAAAGTAGACGGAAGCAAAAGAAAGAAAGAAAGAAATTTTAAAAAGATGAATACAGATGGAAAGAAAGAAGATAAAAATTACATCAAGAACGATAAAGAAAAGAAGGGATAAAAAATATTATTAAAAAACTGTCTATGCAAAAAAACCATAAATAAAGGAATGATGATGATGATGATAATGATGAAGAAGAAAATCCTTAGTCAAAAATAAAATAGACATAGAAAGCAAATGACTTTTTAGTAAGACTAGAGGGTGAGAAAAAAAAAGTTGAAAGCAAGCGAGTGCTGAGCAAAACCTCAGGCAAAAACTTTTGCTTCCACCTCGAAAGAGTGAAAGCAGTTAAAAAAAAAAAAGGCACAGATACAGATAAGTGCTGCTGAAACTCTATAAAGGAAGTTTTAATATTTCACTGGGTTGATATGGATTTTTACGATACTAAAACACAGTGCCTGAGGACAAGAAAGAGAAGCGAGAAAAGGAAAAAAAAGAACAACAGTTTGATACTCGATGAACAACCTTTCCTGACTATTTAAAGGAAAATATATAACCATTTCCCGGATTTAATACGTGTTACATTCGTTCGCGTTTCTAATACCGTTGCGACTTTTAAATGGTTTACTTTTTGTTTTGTTTTTTTTACTTACTTTATTAAATTTATTTATTGAAATAGAAATAGTTTTGCTATTTTTATCACTGTTTCAGTTGTGAAGGAATTATTTTTAATGTAAATTTATTTTTTATCCAACCTACGCCAAGCGGCAGGTGAAAAAGAAAGAAAAAAAAAGTTAAAAATATAAAATAAAATAAATCCTTTTTTACCACTTTTTTTTTTAAAAATCAAATAACGGGAGGGATATATTTCAATTTAAAGAATATATATATATATATATATATATAAGAAAAGAACAATTTGTTATTGAAAAAAAAAATAATTGAAAATTATTTAGCCTAAAAAAAAAATAAAAGTTCTTCCTAGCATTTATTTTCTAAATTATTTTGGCAACGAGCATTTTAGTTTTTATTTTGTTATTTTATTTTTTTTTAAATAAAAAAAAATTGCTCCCCTCCCCTATTTATTATTATCAGCACTTGTATTTTTTTTTTTTTTTAACAGAAAATATATTTGAATATTTTATCTTCGATCTCTATATACAATCTACAAGCTTAACGGATTTAATAAAAAAAAAAAAAGAAAATTAAAAAAAAAAGAAAAAAAAAGGCATTTCAAATCATACAATAATTGTTTGATTTTCTTTTTAACCAAAGAAGAAAAATAAAAGGAAATTTATTTTCATTATTAATTATCAAATTTTACTTATTTTAATTTATTTAATTTCTGTGCTACTAAACGAAAAAAAAAAGAAAAAGTAAGAACAGTAACAACAACAGCAACAACCCTCATACTATTTTTTCGACAGTCGGAATGAGTCTGTCTTACCAACAACATTTTATCACAGCCATCAAATCAATTTCACTCTCTTTATTTCTGTGTGTTTTTATCGGGAAAAACCATCGGATATGTACAAGTACACTGCTGGTGCAGTAAAACTTTTTTTTCAACTCTTTCGACTTTCCCTGGTCGAGTTATGAATGACATGGATTTTGTTATCCTGAAAGTAAGTATGTTTCGTCCTTTAAAATAAAGACTTTTTTCTTCTTTCTCTCTTTCTCTGAAAAGATTTGGTCAACAGTTAGTTGGGAGTAAGTATTCCTCATTCTGCATGCAATGTTCGTTTTCATAACTAACTGTTGTCACTGACCAGATTTAATTGCTAATTTTGAAAGATGTAGTTGTCATTGCTAAATGGAGACTTTTATTTCTTTGTTTTGACAACACTTTTTTTGTTTTTTTTAGAATAGTTTTATTTTGCTTTAGAGAAAGTTACATTCCTTACTGTGTGCATTTAACCAGAATGAACTTCCAGAGTTTGATTTACAGATATTTTTTCTTGTTAGCAATGCAATACCCCCCCCCTTTTTTTTTTGTTTTAAAACAAAGCTATCAAACTTTAGAGATTAAATTATGTTGAATAAAAATTTGTCAGTTTGTTTTCATTCCGCAACTGTACAAAGTCGACATTATATTTTTTAAAATTAATTATACTGAATATTAGACAGCAATATTTTTATTTCGTTGAATTGAATGTCAGACAAGAAAAATTTGAATCACTTTAATGCTTTTAGAAAATTTTCAAAAACATTAATTTTTCCTTATTCATTTTTGAAACGTTATGGAAAATAATTCATGAATTTCGGGACTTATACTAAAGTTCTCATGTTTCAACTACATTAAAAAAAAAACAACTTCTATTTATTTGTTTTACGGTGGTTGGAATCTAGTTTTTAAATGCTTCATTAGTTTTTTATAGGGTCATTTTTATAATAAGCATTTCTCTCTCTCATTTCACTTCACATTCATCAACGTTCAACACACTTGGTTTGTCCATCATCTCTCTTTCCGTTCCCACCTACCGTCAACTCATTGCGAGAAGAACCGGTTATAAACCCTAAGAAACGTTTATCTACCCATCTGATGATGAATTCTACAGTTTGCTTCTTGCTGCCCACATCACTTTGAACACACACACGTCTTGTATTTCAAAGCTCTCATTTACCTGTCTAGCAACTCACCCCTTTTAAACACGCGCACATATACTTGTAATACGCAAGAGAACACAGGGGAGTGTGCGTTCGCGTATACACACACACACACACACACACACCACTTCTATATTCTCTTGCGTACTGACTTTATGTACACACCCTACTTTGTTGTCTATCTTCATTTTGCGACATACATATATATATATATATCCTTTTAAAACTTGTGGTTGAAAGTAAACAATTTTCTTCCCACTGGATTTGCCAAAAATCGACGTTCGTATCTAGATAAAAATCAGATAGATTTTCCAAACGTAAGCACTAGGCCGAAAGTATAGGGCACCTAGTGAGGATCAAACTCTGTTCAGTCGTAATTTATCTAGCAAGATAAGCTTGCTAAAAACATTTACAGTTTGAGTAAAAAAGTTAACTCCACCGGGAGAGCGTCGAAAACCGATTCTCCTTTCCCAGTTCAAAGGTAGACAGTTTTTTTTTTCTTTTTTAGTTATTTTGAATATTGTTGTAAACGATTATAATTACTCAGACTGAAATAAGTTTTTTTTTAGGGGGGATTATTTCTTCTTCCCTACATTTCTATGTCAGATGGTTATTTTTATTTTATTGGCCTACAGGGTCTCACAACCTTGGTCTCCTGTAAGAAGAACATGAATAAAAAAAACAACAAAAAAAAAAAAACAGTTGACTTTGAAAAATAAAATTGAATTAATAAACAAACAGTAAACTTAAATTACGGTGGTGAAGAATGAATTCCTAGAAAAAAACAAAAAAACAAACAAAACTAATAATGGTAACGTCGCTTTTTTTTTTCTTTTTTAACTATATCCACTTTAATCTAAGCATATTTTTTTTATTCAACCGATTTTAAATTTTACAATCAACGGTAGAAGTTCTATTCTTGTGTATACTCCGATTAAATCAAATCCCAGAGATGTACTTGTCAAAATATTGTGATGAGTTCGTTTGCGTCCCCCTTTTTAAAGTCAATTACGTTTAAATCCGTTTAGTCGATTTTTAAAGTCGTTTTTTTTACTACTCGGGCCTTGTGCTCCGTAAAAAGGTATTCAAAGTCGAGGCATTTACTTTATTTTTTAAAACCTCACTGATAACTTTCTTCTTGATTTCTTAGTTTTTCGAGTTTTTCATTTTTAATCTCAGAATCTAAATTTGAGAAAGTCATTTAATGATTATCAAACGAAAATTAACAAAAAGACTATTCAACTTGGGGTTTTCTCTCTTTATTCCTCCTTCTTTAAGTTATAAATGAACTTATCTCTCTTTTTTCGTGTTAAGGAATCTTTCTCTTTGCAAACTAGTTTGGCGACCCTCTTTAATAGCCTTGATCTCTCTCTCTCTTCGGTAAACTTTTATTTTTAATCTCTTTAACTTCATAAACCCGCTTTCTTTTCGCCTGCAAATGTTCACTCGCGTTCTTTCTTTCCCTCCCTCACCTTCTAATAAATATCACCTTTCGGATTTATTTATCTTCCATTTACGTCCCTCCACCCCATCCCATCGCCTCATCAACACAACATTTCTCCATCTGGATATAAGCTTTCTTCAGATACGAGATATCTTTACCCCAAGAAGTCTCCACTCACTGGTGTATCATTTTATTAGTAGTATTGAATCTCCCCCTCCTGGATTTTTTTTTTTTACAGTTCACGTTGTAGCAGCTCTTGTATTTGTAATTTTCTTTCTACATATATATTCATTTTAGTTTTAATTCTACAATGGATTTTTTTTCCTCACTGTCTTCAACCCAACATCTTATCTGAGCAAAAGAATCCCAATTTAAAAACAATAACTTGAATGTGTTTATTTTTTTAGCTTTGTGCAGTGGATATCGGCTGGGTACGAGAAATCGGAGAGCCGAGTTCGAATACCAGTTGAATTCGTTTCATCATTCATTTACGCGCAAATGTGCGTTGTGGTACAATGGATGTCAACTCGGAACGACAGATCGGAGAGCTGAGTTCGAATTCCATATGGATCCCTTGCATTTACTTACGCACAAATACCCTTGGGAAAGCTAATCAGTCTCTTCCCTCCAGTTATGGGTTAAATAATAGGACAGATTTGGTTCTATTTGGTTTTACCACAGAAAGCAATGGCAACCTACTGTGGGATAATCTTCTGCCCAGTCAGTCATGTCTCCATATTTTGTTGATGTGCGTTCGTTGTGGTGCAGTGGATATTGACTCGGAAAGACAAATCGGGGATCCGAGTTCGGATTCCAGTTGAATTTTAGCCTTTACTTTCGCACAAATATCCTCGGGAAAGGTATTAATCCGTATCACCCCTCCAGTTATAGGTTAAATAATAGGACAGATTGGGATCTATAGCCTTGGCTGGTGACCAGTCTACCGCAGAAATCAATGGCAACCTACTGCGGGATAATCTTCTGCCCAGTCAGTCATGTCTCTTTCGAGACATGATTGCCCAAAGCGTGTATCTCGTATGGCACTGAATATAATAGTTGGAAACATAATTAAAACTTCTGGTTATGAAGTGAGGGATCGGTTTTCTATGGTGATGAAGTAATAAACTGATCCCCCACTAATTATACTTGATATAATAATGTAATATAATCTCTCTTCTCCCTACATCTATGAGTTAAATGGCAGGATAGATTGGGTTCTATAGTCTTGGCTGCCAACCAGTCTACCGCAAAATGCAATGGCAACCTACTGCGGGATAATCTTCTACCCAGTCAGTCATGTCTCTTTCGAGACATGATCGTCCAAAGCGTGTATTACGTATGGCACTTAACTGACTGACTCGCCCTTGGAAAATCTACTTATCCGTTTATTCTTTTTCCGGCTATGGGTTAAATAGGACAGATTAGGTTCTGTCGCTTTGTTTGGTAACTGGTTTACCGCATAAAGTAATGGCAACCGACTGCAATAAAATCTTCTGACAAGTCAGTCATGCCTCGAAAGAGATATGATCGCCAGAGTGATCATCATTCATTGCACTTAGCTGATTGACTGATTTATCTTGTTGATTTTTGTTTTTATAATCGTTTCACCCCGCAAGTAAGACAGTACTGCCACTGGTGCACAAGGGGCTACATGAGAGAAGAGCGAAAAGAAAGATGAATAGTTGCAGGAGATATCGGAGAAAGGATAAGATACAATTATTTAATAACAAGATGATAATTAAGCGGAGAAATTAAAATTATAATGTGGGATTAGAAGTTGTCTTTAAATCAGTCAGTTAAGTGCTATACGGGATACACGCTTAGACGATCATGTCTGAAAAGAGACATGACTGACTGGGCAGCATATCTTTCCCGCAGTAGATTGCCATTACTTTCCAGGGTAGACTGTTTGCCAACCAAGGCTATAGAATGTAATCAGTCCTGCAATTTTTCCCATAGCCGGAGGGAGAGGAGCCGGGATTGTACCTTTCTCAGGAGTTTTTGTGCATAAGTGAATGCGACGAATTCAGCTGGAATTCGAACTCGGTTTTTCCATTTCTCGTTCTGAGCTGATATCCACTGCACGACAACGCACTTTGTGTGTGTGTGTATATATATATATATATATATATATATATATATATATATATAAAAGAGAGAGATATTCGGATAAGTCCTCCTTATCTGTAAATGTTTGTATAAGAATTAATAATCCAATATCTTTAACTTCAAAGTCAAACGTTATCTTTTAGTGGCTCCTCGTTTTTTGAGTAGACGCCCTGTTTTTTTTTTTTTTTTTTTTTTTGCAGTACTGTGTATTACATCTACCGACATGCTCACTCTAGAAAACCGAATAAAGAAAATGTTCTTCGTTTTTGGAGAAGAAACCATCCCCTGGTTCAGTTTCCTTGAATTAAATACATATAGATAGATCCACGTCGCCATAGGGAATGCTGGGGAGCTCCAGACCCCACACATTTTGCTGGAAATGAAAACTAAACATAAGTTATTTCTCTTATTGACCTCATTCTGTAGCTGGCGTTGAGCTGTATTTTTCACTTCCGCATGTGCCGTGTTCTTTTAGAACGTAGGCGATCATGGGCCTCCACTCATCCCCATCTTTTGTTGCTCTTAACACTTTTCCATTTGGTATCTCTCAAACCCTACTCCGCTATCCACATGCTTAAGCCAATCAAGTATGTCATGTGCTGTTTCCCCTATCCCTCTATCCGTACTGTGAGTATCAGATTTCCTAAGCCTCTATTCCTCATTAATGTGTCCCAGAAACTTCAGCTGTCTCTTCCTGATGCTAAATATGTTTCCTTTTCGTTTGCACCCTCTTCAAAGCCTTGTCGTTGCTCACATGTTTGGTCCATGGTATTCTCAACATCCTTCTGTAGAATCAGATTTCTGTTTCTTCGAGTCTCTCCTTCATCGTTCAGGAGATTGTCGAGAATTCGCTGCCATATAAGAGGTCAGATATCACTTAACGGTTCCAGTACTCTTTTCTTTGTTTCCAACGAACATGTCATGTGTCTCTAAAATCATTACTGAAGTAGGTACCTCTAAAGATTCACTGAAAAATGAGCACACCATAATGGAAAAACTGTCCCAAACTTTTTTAAAAAAAAAAATTGTTTTTTGTTTTTTTTATCAATCTTTTAGTATTAAAACGAAAGAAAATTTTTTTTATTAAATTATATTTTAGTAATATGCTGCCATTAATCTTCAAAATAAATCCGAAAACCTTTTTTGTTTTTCTTTCCTTGAAACATCAGCTTCTATAACTTTTACAAGTCTCGTACACGGAAAAAAACTAATTCTGGTCGACTGCTTCCAAAAAACAAGGGGAAAACGATTACGAAAAAAAATGTGCATCTTAAGATAAAAATGAATAAAATGTTTACAGTTGCATAATAGAACAAAACAAAATATTCATCTGAAGCAAACTCAGTCAGTTAAGTGTCACACATGATACACGCTTGAGTCAAGACTATCGGGCAGAAGATTATCCCCTAGTAGCTTGCCATTGCTTAACTGCAACAAACTGGTTGCCAGCCAAGACTATATAGAACCAAATCTGTCCTGTTATTTAACCCATAACTGGAGAGAAGAGAGGCATGAATACCTTTCCCAAGAGCGTAAGTGAATGTAAGAAATTCAATGAGAAATCGAACTCCGTTCCTCGATTTCTCGTTCCGAATCGATAGCCACTGCACCACAACGCACATAGGAATCTTTGAGAAAAAGATCCCCGACTTATTTTGTTGTGTTGTACCTGATCTTGTATATACGTATGTGTGTGTACGCTATTTTTATAAGTTTTAACAATTTACACAAAAGCTATCGATCAAAATCCGATCTTAGATAGAAAATAGTGTTTAAAGAATTAAGAAAAAAAATTAAATGTGACAAAAAAACGGCTGGAATTCATCAAAAAATGTGTTTCCCTCTCAGCTTTTAATTTTGGAGTTGTTCAAACATAGGTCGGTCGAGGTCAGTTGTTGGCTTTGTATTCTTTTTTTTTTTTTTTTTTTTTTTTTAACCTTTTAATAGGACTTCATCCATATTTTTAATTTTTTTTTTAACCGGACGATTTCAGAATTTTGCTGTCAAAAAAATCACAACTTTTCAAAATACAAAATCGAAGACTGAAATTGATCGGTACCATTATGAAGAGATTTCAAAGAGGGTATTTGTAAAATTCTTGTGATCTGAAGTTGATATCGAACCATTCGAATAATATAGCACAAGGCCATTTTTAAAAACTTGAGTCCATCTCTTGGGATTTAGTACAAAAAGTAAATTGCTCGGCGTCCTCCGTCCATCACTCTTGTGACGTGCCATATTTAGTTTAGAGTTTCAGGTATTGACATTATAAACTAGATTGTATTTGTAGCGCGAGTAAAATAAATGTCTTATAAATTCCTTAAAAAAAAAAAAGGAAAATCGAGCCTCTTTTCATATGACATAGCGCTCATCTATGGTTGTAAACTGTTCACTATTTATCTTCGAAAACTAGACTACCCGCTGATAAGTGGGGTATATATTCCTTAACCAGACCTTCCTGTAAATCTGGCACTGTCATTGTAAATGGAAAATGAAAAAAAAATCACCCGGAGAGTTGTAATGAAAAACGAGAAAAAGATTAATGAGAAGAAAAACTAGCGTCGTGTGTCAGATGTCTGCTCATACATGATTAGGCGATCATGTCTCGAAAGAGACATGACTTTCCTGTAGTAGGTTGCTATTACTTTCTGCGGTATACTAGTATACAAGTCTATAGAACCAAATCTGTTCTATTTAACCCATAGCAGGAGGAAAAGCGACGGATTGCTATATTTCCCCAGAAGTATTTTCACGTAAGTGAATGCAACGAATTCAAGTGGAATTTGAACTCGGCTCTCCGATTTCTCGTTCCACTGCACCACAACGCACATCTGATGCTACACTTACACCTACCCTCTCCACCAAACAATCAATTTTCTCGATTTTTATAAGGTAGTTTTGGGGGTTTGTCATTTAGGTAGCTGTGATTACAAGTCATTCCGAGTGTTGTCTGGTGAAAGACAATCTTGAAACTACCCACTTAAAAAACGTAACACGATAATGCTTATGCATTAAAATTAAACAAGCGAATTTACAATAAGCCGCAAGATAAGGATTTTTGTTTTTTTAATACCAATCTATTTGATGTTTCTATACCTTGTGGAGAATTGAAGAAGAGAATAGTTGATACATAACTTTGTTGGAGAATCGACATCGACAAAGCGGGAAAAGTTGATTCAGTTGATGAGTGAGCCATGTTTAAGTTCACACAAAACTGAATCCCATTCTGAACACCTTCCTTTCTTATATTTTGTATTTTTAGTTTCCAGCTAGCAGCTTCTGGCTCAAAAATGAAACCCTTCAAAAATGCGAGGAAGCGCTGTCAGTGGTCGAATAATATCAATCTAATTTTCCGAATCTTTCAAAACGCTACAGGAAGTGCCACTCGGAGCCTGTGTGCAGATGTCTGATTTTGGTCATTTGACTCCTGACTTTGAGACGGCAACTTCCGGTCGATTCTACAATTTCCCCCAACCCAAAGTTTGTTAATCGAGAGGAACATAGTTTTTTAAAATGTTTAGGCCACGAAACTCTTCTCTCAGATTTCGTGGAACATGATGATGTTTTGTGAAGTGATTATCACTTCCGCCTGTTGTTTGTCATGTTGGTCATGTAATATCACCTGAAAATGGTTGGTGACTGTGAAATTGCCATATCTTTTGTTTCTATGTAAGCTGGTTTGATTCTGTAAAAATATTTGCACGCCTTGTCAGAAACGGCGTAGGGACCACGACGCTAGTGGTTTCTTGACGAAATCGTTGCGGACAAAAACTTTTCAGTAATTACAAAAGTACTTGTCTATATTTCTGAGATGAGGTAGTATTTACAGTATTCGGACTATTGTCCTCATCTTTGTTGTCATTTATACGATTGTCATGTGTCCTTAAGGACACATGACCCAGTGGATATAAACGTTGGTTAGTTCCTGACTTGACTCTTAGAGTTGTGAGTTCAATACCAGGCTACAACAGTGGTGAACAAGTAAAATGCAGCGTTAGTGTGATCTCATGACTTCCAATCGAGGCTTTACGCAAGTGATTGTAATAAAGGGTTAGGTTCGAAATTCCTAGCACCTGAAGAAGGCCGGAGCGTACAAAAGCCGAAACTTCGTATAAATGGCAACAAAGATGAGGACAATAGTCTGAATAAAGTAAATACTGTAATTACACAAGTCTTTTGGGATTTAAATGAAAGTTGCTATCACATTTATTTTAATTCTTGGGCAAATATCGTCGACGGTTGAACGTGCTTATTTAAAAAAAAAAAAAAAAAAAAAGCAGTAAAGCCACAGTGGTAGCAAAAAATATTTCTGCCCGGATAAACCTCAAATATTTTTTTATATAGTGTTTCATATTGATAATAAAATCAGTGGCAAGTTTTCTGTCCAATCTTTAGGGTTATCCCTAGCTGCTAATGTAGCTTTCACATGTCGGTGAAATCTTTTCACCATACTATCTTCACATGGATGAGATTCTATTGTCTTAATATTGTGTCTGTCTAGAACACTCGTAAAGTCCTTAAATAGATTAGAACGAAACTGAGGATCACGATTTTGCATACCAAATTGTGAAATAAATGCAGTAACGACCTTTTCTGCACTGGTATTTTCGATCAGATATTCCGTGACTAGCGATCGACAGAAGTGAGGATGTACTGATAGCCTCTTGGATCAAACCAAAGTGATATGGACGTTGGTAAAGCGTGCATCCGGCACACTAAAAACTACCATGGCAAACCTAGTGTATCCAACAATTTTATGCTGCTTGTAGAATAGACAATTTTTAGCCAAGTCCCGTATGTGCGTTGTGGTGCCGTGTATATCGACTCGGAACGACAAATCGGGCAGCCGAGTTCGAATTACAAAGTTGAATTTCTTCACTTATGCACAAATACCCTTGGGAAAGGTATTAATCCGTCTCTTCCTTCCAGTTATGGGTGAATAACAGGACGGATTGGGTTGTATAGCCTTGGTTGGTAACCAGTCTACTCGTGAAAGTAATGGCAACCTACTGCAGGATAATCTTCTGTCCAGTCAGCCATCCGTCCGTGCATAGAATACTGCTGTCATATCTGGTCAGGCGCCTCTGCTGTTTGTCTCAGTGTTCTCGACAGGCTCCAAAAGAGAATTTGCAATGTGATAGGTCTTGACTCCAGCCACTTTCTTGCTGGCGGGATGTAGCTTTCCTCTGTCTATTCTACAGATATTTTAATGGCTCCGACGAACTTAAGTCAACGGTGCCCCTGCCACAAGAATTTACTCGTGCAACCAGACTGGCAACAAGGTCCCACCCATTTACAGTTAGATCAACCAAATGCAGCCGACAATTCGACTTCTTTTCTCGCACTTCCCGCCTGTGGAACTCCCTTCTATGTACTTGCTTTTCTGACGGCTACAATTTAAATGCAGTGCCAATACTCATCTCTTTTCCACTTTCTACATCACCCCGTTTCTCTTATTTTCTTTTTTTTTTCTACCTTCGCAACTGTCTTCACACCATCCTTCTCTTGCTCTTTCTTTGACACCCCCTGGAACTGGTTCGACTTTCTCTTCACTCTCCTCATGTCTAAACTTTTAATCTTATGTACCCCCCTGTGCATCAGTGGCGGTACCGCCTTGCTTGTTCATTACGATTTATAAGTTCAATATCCAGAGTGAGAGATTTTTCTCCGTAATTGTTTATAACGGTATTTTTCGCTCCTACTAAGAATATTTTGTGAGCTGTTTGTTTTTCTGCTGCTGGTAAAACAATTAAATCGGCGCCGGTGTAGACTAGAAATCGCCGAGTCAGAGATTTTGTCTATGATGTAGAAAAGATTACATCTGAAAGATCTGGTACTTGCGTTTAGTGATACTAGTTAATGTGTCGCTGTTCTTGATACAGGAATTTATATGGAGTGCACATTTCTTGGCGTTAATTCCATGATGCAAGTGATACCAATAATATTTCCGATCACGGCTTAAACATCGGTATCTGCTTATTGTCTCGTTTCTCTTCCCTTTGGATGATATTCATGGGGTTAGCTGTTGTCATCCTTTTTGCCATATTCACGACGTTTTGGCTGTTCTACGATCAAGCCTTCTTCATGTTACATTTTCTAAGGATAGCAAAAACTTTAGTCATGTATCGTGACAAAATTAACAGTTTAAAATAAGACCAAAAAAAAAAAAAACTCTAAAAAAAACAAAGAAAGCAATTTGATCAGAATCTAAGCAGAAATTATGTAGTTGTTCTTCTGTGAGATGTTAGAGGAAAGATTAGCTTCCTGACTTAGTACTGTGAGAAAACTTCGAACCTTTGGTGGTTCCATTTGTCACACCCCAAGTGTTAATATCTATTTTTGTATTGTAAGCTAATGAATGAAATAATCGGCTATGATAGATCAATTTTATTATCTTCGTAAAATACACCTTCACTTTGGATGACATCCATGGGGTCTCCTCGGGCCTTTTGCCATATTCACGACGTTTCGGCTGTTGTACGCTCAAGCCTTATTCGTGTTACTTCGTCAAATAGGGTTTTAACACAAACGACTTCGAGCAAATGGTTGTTCCACTTATCACATCCCAAGTGCTAATATTAATTTTGTGTATTGCAACCTAATGAATGAAACAGTTATGACAGTTCAATTTCATCAGCTTCGCCACATAACATTTTATCACGGAATTAAACGTAAGAAAAACGAGTTGCACCCAAAAAGTTTTGAAACATTTTTTTTTGTCAAGGCAATTATTACATTATTAATGTTTTTCTATATTATTAGTATATATCTAATAAGTTCACTTGACAACTTAAAGATTGAAGGAAACCGTTGTAAATCCTGCACATAGGTATATAAATCTACCATCCGACCGTGCATTGAATACTGCTGCCATATCTGGTTGGGCCCTCCTGCTATCCACCTAGGAGTCCTTGACAAAATCCAACGGAGAATCTGTAATGAGATCGATCCCGACTTGGCAGTTCAGATAGTCACTTTCTCACCGGTGCAATGTAGCTTCCCTGCGTCTCTTGTACAACTACTTTCACGACTTCTGCTCCGATGAACTTAACTCACTGGTGCCCCCTATATATGAATTTACTCGAGTCTCAAGATTAGCAACTAGATCCCACCCTTTTACTGCCAAATCAATAAAATGTAAACGCAAATTTTACTACAGAAGTTTTTTATCGCACTTCCCGCGTGTGGAATTCCTTTCCATTTACTTGCTTCCCGGACGGCTACAATCTCCAAAAATTTAAATGTAAAGTCAGTCATTTCCTATCTCACTAACCTGCATCCTCTCTCATGCTCCCTTCTCTGTCCACTCCACTCTTATCAGTGTTCTCATCCTTCTTACCCACTTCCTGACACTCCCTATAACCTGTCACTATTTTTTTATAACTTTCCTCCTATATAACCTCCTGCAAAACAGTTGCTTGCCAACCAAAGTTATAGAATCCAGTCTGTCCTGTTGTTTAACCCATAGCTGGAGGGAAGAGACTGATCAATACTTTTCCCAAGGTTATTTGTGAATGCAACCAGTTCGACGGGAATTCGAACTCGGCTCTTTGATTTCTCGTTCCGAGCCGATCCCCACTGCACCACAACGCATATTCTACAGTTGATTAATACTCGGCTGACATGTTGAGCTCTTATTTTTCGGTCAATGGTGTTAGAATTTTGACCGTGTCTACGGGTAGTTTATCTAGCCACAATCGTCGTAGTAGGTTTTCATCCATGGAGTTTATCCGTAAGAGGTTCTTCATAAGCCTTAGTCGCCGATCTCCCGAAAAAGTTTCCGTATTTGGGCCTGCTCTAATCTTCCGATTTCTTTTTAGAATGTCGTGTGGGTTAGTTGTCTTGATGTGTTTGATGTCGTTAATCACTTTAGCTATATCATCTGGTAGGGCTGACCGCGATCGACGACCCTACACTTAGAAATAGCGCACCAGAGTTGTCCGCATTTCAGGCGATTAAAAAAGGTCAACCTAACCAAAGTGCAATGCTAGTAAATACCAATTCTTTTAAATTTGAGGTGAAGTAACAGAACAGAACAGATCCGTTTTATTTAACAATCAGTCAGTTAAATGCCATACGTGATACACGCTTGGGCGATCATGTCTCTTTCGAGACATGACTGACTGGGCAGAAGATTATCCCGCAGTAGGTTGCCATTGTTTTCTGCGGTAGACTGGTTGCCGACCAAGGCTATAGAACCCAATTTGTTCTGCTATTTAACCCATAACTGGAAGGAATAGATGGATTAATACCTTTCCCAGGGGTATTTGCGCGTAAGTGAATACAATGGATTCAACTGGAATTCGAACTCGGCTCCCCGGTTTCTAGTTCCGAGCTGATATCCACTGTACCACAACGTACATCCAATAATAACATAACATTTAACAATACTGAACTAATACTATTGGAAAAAGCATGAATGATCTGGGCTCCCTAACCTTGACTAGCTGCCAGTCTAAAGGAATGACTGCTCTTAATTTCATATTCTAGAGAAGGCAACATGAAACTACTGGTCTAGAAAAAATCAGTCATTAAAAGAAAATGAGATTAGCGATAAAAAGCAGCAAAAATATAAAATAAAATCTCATCAAGAGTTAATGGAAAAACAAAAGAGGACCGTTTAAAAAAAATAAATAAATCATTAAAACCTTTTTGGAAACCAGATTAAAAATAGAAGTTAACGGATCGTCTGCATTTTCAAAGAAGGGCGATGCATTAAACAAATGACAGTTGTGAAAAAAAGCAACAGAAATATGAAAGAAAAAATTAAACGTTTATAAGTGAAAAATAAAAAGATCTTAAAAAGCCTTATAAAATGTTTAAAATCCAGGTTAAAAATAGAAGTTAAACTGATCGTCTGCATTTTGAAAGAAGGACGACACATGGTAAACACATGACAGTTGTGAAAAAAAAGCAACAGAAATATGAAAGAAAAACATATTAAACGTTTGTAAGTAAAAAAAATAAAAGGGTTTTAAAAATCCTTATAAAAATGCTGTTTAAAAACAAGGTTAAAAATTGAAATTAACATTATTGGTCTCATAATTGTAGTAGTAGCAGTAATAATCAGTGTCTGTATTGTGTACTCAGTGTATAACACATTGGTTGGAAATAATAATGAAATTATTGCATTGTGTGTGAGATGAGGTCCTCTTTAGTAAGAATTTCCACAGTCAAAGGGCCCAATTAATTATATTAATATTTCGTTAATTAATTTTGATTATGTCGCTCAATGGTGACTGGGAATGCAAAGGAAGCCGACATATGGTGCGTGTGGAGAGTTAATAAATATTGTCTTTTTTTCTTTCTTTCCGTATATGAGGGAAGTAAACAAACCTACCTACGCATTTCACTAACTGCCATTGGTACTTTTAATTGACATACGCTTTTAATTATATGACGGCGTGTAATCATCATGAATTTTTTTTTTTAATTCGTTCTTAACAACGTCTGAATCTTTTGCTTGCTTTCTTCTTACCCACTTACTGAGTTTTTATCAATAGCAACTGGTTGATTATACTGGAGATAAAGAGACAGCAAGTCTCTTTGATGCTTTAGTATTCCAGCTGTTTTCTGTCACACCATTGCCTCGATGGTCTTGATCTTTCTTCAGATTATTCCAACGTGTTTTTTTTTTTTTGCATATAAGGATTGTTTTCACAGTACTCCGAGGACTACAAGCACGACTATTAGTATTATCGCTACATATTCCATAATTTCTTCAGTTCTCTGCCGAGGGCCAGATACTTTACTTTCTTTTAACTTTACTTTGCGGTGTGTCCAAAACTGCGAGTGGGACAATTTAAAAAAAGTTCTTCTTTATAATAATAGTTCGAGTTCGAGTAAACGTTTGAATTGAGTTAAACTCTCAAAGGATTATATATGGAAGAAAGTTATATATACACACATCAGAATAATATTAGAAACAATTTGAAAAACAAAACGCCTCGTTCTTCAAGGTTTCATCGAAACGCGTCACACGAGAAAGAAATTGTCATTATTTTTTTATAAGGATTTTGTATATATATATATATATATATATATATATATATATATATTAACGAAACTGGTTATAAACAACCGACAATTTCAAATGATTTCTATGAACATTATTTTTGATCGATACTCGTATTTAAGTAGATATTCTGTTTATAATCAAAAAGTATTATATATATATATATATATATATATATATATATATATATTTCTATTGGCCTGATTATTTACGATAAATTTTTGTTACGAAAATGTGTATCATTCGGCAAGATTCGAACCTGTAACCCCTGTCCACATAAAAGCCATCAATTGATCTGGCGCATCTTAGACCTCTCGACCACGAATGACGATCAGTCTAAAAGAAGTCAAATGGTGTTATAAGCTTTATTACGATCCCTGAGCTGTATCACTAGTGGTTCTGGATTCAATACCAGGCTACAGCAGTAGTGAACAAGTAACTTAGAGAGTCGGGTTAGAGGGACATAACTCATGACTACCAAAAAAGGCTTCATACAAAGAATGAGAATGATATACCCCATTGATCGTAATAAAGGGTTTGTTTCGAAATTCCTATCACCTGAAGAAAGTCGGAGCGTACAACGGCCAAAACGTCGTAAATATGGTGGTAAAGATGAGGACAATAACCCGAAAAATGTAAATAATGTAAATTTTCTAATTTTCCAAAAATAATGATAATCACAGATCTATATTTTATTTTTGCAAGATTTTTAAAACTGAGAATTATATATATATATATATATATATATATATATATATTTTTTTTTTTTTTTTTTTTTTTTTTTTTTTTACAAATGTATCGATCGCTCAAAAATGGCCCAAAAATTCCGATTAAAGAAAAAAAAATGGAAAAATTCCCATCAATAAAATTTCTATTTGAAATGCACCAGAGTATTTTGCTTACTGAAAATAGTAAATTTAATCATTTAGCTTTCAATTAAAACTTAAAAGTTTCAAGAAAACATATTTTTTAAATCAATTTAAAAGTTAGTTATCGAAAGTAAGTGAAGGTACCTAATCTATTTTCTTCTTTTCATCACCATCTTTCTTTCGTTTAATTTTCTTTCTATCTCTTTTATTTTCTCCATTTTTCTTGGTCTTTATTTTTCTCCCTTTTTATTATTTGGTTTCGCAAAGGAAATTAAGAACACATATTTCGTTGTATTATTTACATCTTCAAAGCGTATTATTAAAGAGCATAAGCAACGTTTGTCGATATTTTTATCTGCGATGCTCTTTCTCTCTCTGGATTGATTTCCATTTATTTTATCTTTTTACCTGCACATAATTTCATGCCAGTCAAAAGATTTAACGTGACGTGAAGTATATTTGCATTAATGTGAATTCTAAGTACTATGTACATATGCGGTTCTGCCAGTTGTACAGTGAATTTGAATACATGGGCATCTACAACCGAAGGGTTAAATTTGGGTATAAAATGAGCTATTTGGAATATATATTAAGAGCAACTCTGTTACGCAACTGTTAGCAGACTGGGCAAGGCCAAGAGTGTGTTTAAGGAATTGAACATCTGGAGATCAACAGTACAACACCAAGCTCAAGCAATATCAGAGTTGTGTTGTATATACTCTCCTTTACGGATCTGAGTGTTGGAGAATGACTAAGGCGGATCTCGCCTAACTTCGATCCTTTCACACCATATGCTTCCGACGAATACTGAGAATATTTTGGTGAGAGAAGATCTCAATGAAGACCTGTTGAAGAGATGCAAGCAAGAGAACATGGGCATCATCATTACAAGAAGGCGGTGGAGATGGATTGGGCATGTGCTCCGGAAAGATCCACAGTCAATCACAAGAACAGCACTGCACTGGACCCCAGATGTCAAAAGAAAGAGGGGAAGACCAAGAACGACATGGAGAAGTACGTTGGAGAATGAGATGAAGGCCATGCAGCACTCTTGGGGTTCATTGACTAATCTGGCCCAAGATAGGCAGAGGGGGAGAAGCTTTGTTGCTGCCCTACCCACCATTGGGTGTAACTGATAATAATGATGTTACACAACTCCAGCGAATAAGGATATATTTTTAAGAACATAAAGTTGTTGCGGTTACATAAAAAAAAAAAGTTATATTAAAAATGTATTTAAATACAAATCACCTGTTGGTTCTGTGAGAAGGGAGCGAATGACCTGTTTGCTTGTCCGTCCCAGGGGACGCCCATGTTTAAACATTCATCAATTTCATCTTCTTTCAAGTTATCCAGCGATTTATTTGTCTCGCTATAAAATTTCTTTTAACTAATGTTCACCCAACACCATATATTCAGATGAAATTGCTACCATTCTGCTTGTCTTTCTCTTTCTTTCCCTAGATCTTTTGGCCCTGGGTCTGACAATAAACTGTACCCAGCAGCAAGGCCTCTGGTTGGGAGGTTGTGAGGAGCATGGCAACACACTGCTGTTGTTCCCAGGTCCACCCTGACCCAGAGTGGTGGCACCTGTTAGGGTCCCAGCTATGGGTAAATAGTTAACCCACCCCCAAACTAGGGTTAAAACATGATGACAGTATAAAAATGTACTTTTATAGAAAAATATACATTTTTGGAAGAAAAATATTACCATTAACACATTTTTGAAGGGAAAGAAATTATTGCCATAATAAATTTTTGAATACATATTGTGTAGTAGTTTTCGCGCTGAAGGTTATAATCATGCTATGTCGGTTGCTAATCGATTTAACGCAATCTTCCACTGAAAGCTGACTCCTTAGTATTCGACTAACTGCCGACTAATATCAACAGCCTAATAGCTCTACTGAACTCCAATTGAACTCTCGAGAAATTCTAAGACCTTCTATGAACTTAGGAAGTTAACTCGGGAAATTTTTTTTCACTGATCTAAATCTAAACCTATTTATAAATGGAACTGTTTGTGTGTCTGTGTATCCGTTACCTATAGATTCCGAAACGGCTGAACTCTTAATAATATAGGAGGGAGAGTCGATTATATGGGGAATAGGTGTGTTTCACTAAAACAATACAAAAATAGAAGACATTTTCAGTTTTCTAAAATGATAATAATAATTATTTTTCATCAAAATCAGACTAACTCAACCTTCTCCCTATCAGTCAGTTAAGTACCATAAGTGAAACACGCTTGGGCGATCATGTCTCGAAAGAGACATGACTGACTGGGCAGAATATTATCCCGCAGTAGGTTGCCATTGCTTTCTAGACTGGTTGCCAGCCGAGGCTATAGAACCCAATCTGTCCTGTTATTTAACCCATAACTGGGTGGAAGAGACGGATTAATACCTTTCCCAAGGGTATTTGCGCGTAAGTGAATGCAATGAATTCAACTGGAATTCGAACTCGGCTCCCCAATTTCTCGTTCCGAGCCGATATCAACTGCTCCACAACGCACATCTAACCGAACATTAAAAAAATATCTTAAAATCCTACCTTTTTGGCATTAAATAACCCCCAGAGGTTGATATGCCGTTAAACAAAACTCAAACCCCTAAATCTTTTTCTTTTCTTTCTTTCTTTACTTTAGATCCACATTGTCTCTGATTGGAATGAAGGTCCTGTCGTTTGATTGTAGATTCATATTGTTAATTAACTTAGTATGGAATTGATCATTACATATGAATTAAAGTAAAAAAAAAATGTATCCCAATTTCGCTGACACAACTTCATCGAACAATCAAAATATCAAATGCTTCGGGCAGAAGACTCGGAGTTTCAAGCCAAATAATGTTTGTTTTTATTTTTAAATCTTTCCATAATTAATGTAGAGTTTCGCGTACCGGAAATACGTCAAAAACCCGAAAAAGTGACATTTGGGTGATTGAAGATTATTACTGTTAATGAGATTTCTGCAGCCAAGTCATTTTTTTCTTAATCAGGATAGTTTGCACGTTTATGTACGCAAGACAGATTACAGATTCATATCTATTAGCCGAGAGGTATTTGTGATTTTACTAGCAGTATAGCCCGGCGTTGCTCGGGTGTAATGGAAGCTTTAAAACTAATCCATGGTCCTGGAGCTCAGACTCTTTGGACGTTGGCACGAAAGACTAAAAAGCAATAGTTGTTTCCAGTTAAAGCGAAACCGTAGACTGAAAGAAAAATGAATGGATGTAAGTCAAATTTTGATTTCCTGGAATCTATATCAAATTTTCTGCGCTATTGTAAGAACTGCAACCTTGAAACTTCTGAATATCGTTTCTCATGTCTTTGTCTATGAATGTATCAAATTTTATTAAAATCGGACCACTCCTTCTATAACCCGATTTTTTCGATTATCGATATTTATCGGGGGTACCTCGACACAAAACCTAGCTAAGAACACTGGCAGACGCTTATAGTACAACTGTGTAAATTTTCAAGAAAATCGGTTCAGCCGTTTCGGAGTCTATAGGTAACGGATGCACACACACACACACACACACACACACACAGTTCCATTTATAAATAAGTTTGGATTTAGATCAGTGAAAAAAAAAAAAACTAGAAAAACCCGTGAAATTTTCACGGTTTTCTTTTTTAATATTCTAATGAATCTTAATTGTTAATTTGTCGATTTTGTTCAATCGACAAATTAATAATGGCAAGTTCTACGACAATAAAATATCCTTAGAAATTGTCCTATCATATCGTTAAATATTTAAGCTTAACAACTTTCTCAAAACGTTTTTTTTTTTTTTAATTTTTTATAATCATATAGCCTCAAGCAAGACATTTTAGTGCCACTGTTTTGCAGGGGGTTACATAGGAGGAAGTCTACGGCTATATCGTGTTGAATGCACCGGTTCCCGTCTGATCACCAAAATTAAGCAACATCAAGCCTGGTCAGTACTTAAATGGGTGACCATTTGGGAATACCAGGTGCTGTAAACGTAAGGACCAAGAATGGTCTACCGGTCCTCCAGGTTTGGGGGTTGGGCGCAGGGCTAACAACCCTGCCCCATAAAAAACAGTTTGTTACAGAAACAGCAACAAAAAGTTGCTGCCCTATGCACCATTGGGTGTGATGGATAAATGATGACATCGGAGGAAATTTATGAGAAAGAGTGACAGGTTATGGGGGTGTCAGGAAGTGGGTAAGAGCAGGATGAGAATACTGATGAGTGAGTGGACGGAGAAAGGAATATGAGAGAGAGGATGCAGGTTAGTGAGATAGATGACTATTGACTTTACATTTAAATTCTTAGAGATTGTAGCTGTCGGGAAAACAAGTAAACGGAAGGGAATTCCACAGACGTGGAGTGCGAGAAAAGAAGCTGCTGGAGTAGAATTTACGTTTACATTTTATTGGTTTGACAGTAAAAATGTGGGACTTAGTTGCTAATCTTGAGACTCGAGTAAATTCATATATAGAGGGCACCAGTGAGTTAAGTTCATCGAAGCAGAAGCCGTGAAAGTAGTTGTAGAAGAGACACGGGGAATCTACATTTCGCCGGTGAGAAAGTGAGTGTTGCAATAACAATCATAAATATAAATGCTGGTCGTTATTTTAAGAAGTGTGTAGAAATGAAAAAAAATTGACATTGTCATTTTTTTTTTCCATTTCACTGAACCAAACGATAAACACTTCTATCTTTCTTTCTTTCTTTTTGTCATACATTTTTCTCAAACGTGCCATCGATTGAAAGAAGTGATAATCAAACGGGGTAATGTTTGGTGAATAAGCGTTTCCAAGTAGGTTTTCACCCGTTTTGTAACATATGGCCTAGCGTTGTCATGTTTCACAATAACTTTGTCGTGTCTCTTCAATGTTCAGCTCAAACGCATCAATTATAATTGATAGCGATCTCCCGTGATAGTTTCGGTCGGTTTGAGTAGCTCATAATAAACTACATCCAGATGATCATATCAGAGGCTGAGCTGAAGCTTCGAACCATGGATATTCGGCTTTACCGCTAATATTGATGCATGGCCAGGCTTACCCCACGATCTTCTACGCCTAGGGTTATCGTGGTGTATTAATTTTTCATCGCCGGTCACGATATGATGAAAAAAAAAAAGACCTAGCTTTTTTAGTCGTTGAAGCAACTGTTCACACATGACAAGACGAAGTCTCTCGACTTCAACTTGGACGGTACCTAGTATCCTTGCTTTTAAATCATTCCTAACGCTTTCAAACGCTTCGAAACGTGTGTGATCAACAATCTGAACAATTTAAATCAGTGTAAATAGTTAAAATACCTCATCTCAGTAATATAGACAAAAACTGACTTCATTGCACCAAGGGAACTTCGGATTTCGAACAATAAAGAAACTATTGACTTTGAAAACAGATCAGTGAATTTATAAAAGAAATTAATAATTTTATTTTATCTCAAAGCGAGACTACCTGCTTTTTGTTTTTCACAAATGCATGTCTGTTGATCGGAACAAACAAACTTGTGTAGCTTAATATAGATGTTCCCTGGGGTGAGAAGAAGTAATGTGGGAACATTAAGCATAACTTATGCGGTTTCTTCTGAACTTGCTCGTAACCTCTGTTCTTCTCTTTTTTTTTTTTTTTTTTCTCTCATTTCCTTTGAATTGTTTTCTCCACTTCGTAAACAAAGACACTTTTATGTCACACCAACATTCCACTGCTTTTTTTTTTTTTATTTCTATATTGCCAAATTATCTTGGTTCGGCTTAAATAAAATCAAAGGTAACAGTCGCCACTGCATAGTCATAGGGAGCAAGCCAGTCTTCTGTCGTCAGTTAGATATTCACTGAGTACTTAATTATTGATATCGTGTGCCACACTAACTTTTTCTTAGTAAAGTTAGGTCTAGTTTGATTACGTCCGGTTCGAGACAGAGTAGTTGGCGTTCTTTGAGCACATTCGTTTCAAGGTGGGCCAGTTGGCGCTCTTCGTTTCGAGCGGGGCCATTTGGCGCTCTTCTAGCCTATTCGTTTCGAGCGGGGCCATTTGGCGCTCTTCGAGCACATTCGTTTCGAGCGGGGCCATTTGGCGCTCTTCGAGCACATTCGTTTCAAGGTGGGCCAGTTGGCGCTCTTCGTTTCGAGCGGGGCCATTTGGCGCTCTTCTAGCCTATTCGTTTAGAGCGGGGCCATTTGGCGCTCTTCGAGCACATTCGTTTCGAACGGGGCCATTTGGCGCTCTTCGAGCACATTCGTTTCGAACGGGGCCATTTGGCGCTCTTCGAGCACATTCGTTTCGAACGGGGCCATTTGGCGCTCTTCGAGCACATTCGTTTCGAACGGGGCCATTTGGCGCTCTTCGAGCACATTCGTTTCGAACGGGGCCATTTGGCGCTCTTCGAGCACATTCGTTTCGAACGGGGCCATTTGGCGCTCTTCGATCTTTTCTAATTTGAGCCGGTCCTGCTGACACACTTTATGTCCAGTCCGAACCGATTTTGTGTGCGCTTTTTGAGTTTATTAGGACCCAGTCTATTGTCGTTCTTTGTATCTGTTCCCGGCATACTTGACCATTGACTCACACTAAGCTCAAGTAAGTAAAGTTAAAAACTGACGTTGTTCTTTTTATAGCATAATATAATATTTTAAGAAATCATTAAAGAATAACAATACAGATGAATCTTATTTGGGCAACACTGAAAATCTTCACATGTTTTAATGATGCCAGTTAAAAAAAAAAAAAAAAAAAACACTTGGCAATGAAATGAACAGCAACTCCTATGATAATGCGTAAAATTGAATCCATTGCTAGGTCAGCTACAAAGAAGATTCACTTGGTCGTGATAGATTCTGGAGAGAAAAAAATGTCTATCTTACATATACATATGTCTGCCATTCATCTATCCTTACAATATTACTGTCATATTTCGTTCGATGTTCCCGCTATATATTTAGAGATGTCTGATGAAATCCAACAAATCGGCATTATTATTAGTCATGACCTGACATCACGGCTTCAGTCACTTTATCAGCGCCATAAAGTTGCTTCCCTGTGTGTTTTTTTTTTTCTATAAATAATGTCATGGCTTCCTGATTTCTATTGTTCTCGCTCCTTCGTAATGATTCTCTTTTATAATTCTTTTTCATCTTATAATGTCTTGCGTCTTAGTGGCTTTACTGCCTTGCTTAGGGTTATTCTGATTAAAACAATAGCATTTAGTGTGTAAGTGTTGCCGTTTCATTATTCAGTATTTAGGGACCCACATCACACTTCAATATTTTAAGCGAAGTATTCGTTGTGGTGCATGGATATAGACTCGGAACGACAAATCGGATTGTCGAGTTCGAATTCTAGTTGAATTTCTTGAATTCACTTACGCCCAAATACTATTGGGAAAGGTATTAATCCGTCTCTTCCCTCCATTTATGGGTTAAATAGCAGGACAAATTGGGTTCTATGGCCTTGGCTGGCAACCAGTCTACCGCAAAAAGTAATGGCAACCTCCTGCGGGGTAATCTTCTGCTCAATCAGTCATGTCTCTTTCGAGATATGATCGCTCAAAAGCGTGTATCACGTACGGCACTTACTGACTGACTTATTTGCTATTGGTAGGGTTGTACTAAAGCCAGTGGAGAATTGGGTAAGAATTGAAGAGTTTTTCTTTGCGGCGAAAAAACTAAAAAAACAAAACAAACCTAACTAACTAGTACAGATTCTAATCCTCCAAATACAATAATCCATCCATATAATTAGGTCAGATTCTCTGATAATTTATCCCTCCCACCTTTAATGTAAGATTAAGTTATCGTTCGCCCTCTTGTGGTGAATATCCTGTGTTTATCCACCGACGATCTTGATGTTATTTAGGTCGTCCACCAGATATATCTTTAGAGATTGTTTCGTATATGGCCCTGATGGCGGAGCAACGGGAAGAAATCACCGCATTTGATGACAGCATATTGGACGCATGACCGAATTTTAGAAGTCCTCCCGTTTTAAGTGGGAATGATCAAAAAAGAAATTTACAATAATCTAAGCTAAATATTGACTTACATATAAAAATAAGATCTTATCTTGACATATGAGCCATGGGGGTTGATAATTTTTTATTTTATTTTTTTCTGTATTTATGCAAATTCTCTCGTAGTTGTAAAAATATTTTTTCATCATTGCATGATTCAAAAGGTTCAGTTATTTTTAATGGGAATGTATTTTTCATGAAGTGGTGATATTTTTTAATTATAATGCAACGTTTCAGTCAGGGCATAGGTGGTCGTCGCTCTCCACATATTTCTTTTTATCAACTTTGAATGGTTATATCTTCTTAAGAAAAATAGCAGTGGTTTTCCGTTTCATTCTCCGCGCTTTCGGTTGTAGTTAATATATCAACTGCATCACCGTGAAGGAGAGCACCACGCAACCACTCCCGAAAAAGTACGTACACCATTTTGGCGGGCGCCTGTGTTTACCATTTTTTTTTTTTTCTTGTTGTTGGTGGTGTTTTTTAACTATTGCAGACTAGGCTTCTTTTTTTTTTTTTTTTTTTTTTTGGCCTTACGTGCTGACTTGACATGTGTCATGCATTTTTTGGGCCTTACGTGCTGACTTGACATGTGTCATGCATGCTTTTTTTGGCCTTACGTGCTGACTTGACATGTGTCATGCATTTTTTTGGCCTTACGTGCTGACTTGACATGTGTCATGCATTTTTTTTGGCCTTACGTGCTGACTTGACATGTGTCATACTTTTTTTTGCCTTACGTGCTGACTTGACATGTGTCATACTTTTTTTTGCCTTACGTGCTGACTTGACATGTGTCATACTTTTTTTTGCCTTACGTGCTGACTTGACATGTGTCATACTTTTTTTTGCCTTACGTGCTGACTTGACATGTGTCATACTTTTTTTTGCCTTACGTGCTGACTTGACATGTGTCATACTTTTTTTTGCCTTACGTGCTGACTTGACATGTGTCATACTTTTTTTTGCCTTACGTGCTGACTTGACATGTGTCATACTTTTTTTTGCCTTACGTGCTGACTTGACATACTTTTTTTTGCCATCATTACTTTTTTTTTTGGCCTTACGTGCTGACTTGACATGTCATGCTATTTTTTTTTTTTTTCCTTACTTGCTGACTTGACACGTGTCATGCTTTTTTTTGGCCTTACTTGCTGACTTGACATGTGTCATACTTTCTTTTGGCCTTACGTGCTGACTTGACATGTCTCATGCTTTTTTTTTTTTTTTTGGCCTTACATGCTGACTTGACTTGTCTAAATTTTTTTGCCTAACGTACAGGCTTGACCAGCCCTAGCTTTATTTTACATGCAGACTTGACCTGCATTTAGCTCTTTCTTTTTATTCTTTGCCAATCGTGCAGACTTTTCTTTTACCTTTTTTACAGATCAAACCTCAGTCTGTCTTTTTGACTTTCGTGTAAAACAAGCCTGTTTCTACGGTTCCTTTCTTTGCTTCGTTTTTTTTAATTAAATTTTCCCCTTTCTTTTTACTTTGCTTATTTTTTCGAAATCATCTTTTGCTATTACAAGACATCCTAGGATATCTATGCCACATTTCCTGTCGTTTGTTAAAACAACTTCTCAGGTAGTACTTGCTTGATTTTGAAGTCTTCAATTCGTAACAAGCATTTTAGGTTACCTATTTTGCTAATGGCCATACATTCTGTTTTCTTACAATTGGCAGTCCTTTATTTTCTATTTCTTTTGCTATTTTGTCCAGAGCGATCTTATTAAAAGAAAAATGGACAAAATGTCATTTCTTTTAATGTATTAGTTTTCTAGAACGTATTTCTGAAGCAGAGATATTGTATCGTATAAAAAGACGTTTTAAATAATTCACATTCCGTACCTGTTGTAAAAGGGAAGATTTTAATGTTATTCTGTTAAAGGCTTTAAAGCTTATTCTAATATTCACACGCACGCAAAACCCTGTGGCTATACACAGACGGCCAGGCGTCTCTCATTATTCCATTGTAATTTTTGTGAATAAATAATTCATTTTGATTTTTGTCGTTTTTAAAAGGCCTTTTTTTTTATTTTTATTTTTTTTTAGGGGAAAATAAGATAGTGAGATGTGAAGGGTGAACTCTATTTTCTCACAAATTTGACGTAGCATATAATTTCCTTATCATCTCTTTGTTTTCAAATCATCTGAAGATAAAGGAAAATTACATTTCAAATTTTAATACAGGTCAAATGAGATCAACTTTGTTTTCGAGCAAAGATATATGTGTATTGTTATAGTTATTGTAAAATTTTCAAATTCACACAAATGACGTCAAAGTGCGTGAAACTTTTTCATCCTTTAATAGTCAGTTGTACTTAGTTTAATTTGCAACTATACATACAGGTAAAAAAAAAAAAAGCAAATAGGGCCCCCAATTAGGTTTGACATCATACCCGTCAGGGTGTTCGTTGGGTTTATACATATATATATATACACACAATCTCGACGAGTATGTTGTGGTGCAGTGGATATCGTCTCGGAACGAGAAATCGGAGAGCTGAGTTCGAATTTAAGGTAAATTCGTTGCATTCACTTAAGTACCTTGGAAAAGATATTAATCCGTCACATCTCTCTCCAGCTATGGGCTAAATGGTAGGGCAGATTGGGTTTATAGCCTTGGTTGGCAACCAATCTACCGCAGATAGTAATGGTAACCTACTCAAGGAAAGGTTTCTGCCCAGTTTTTAGACATGTTCGCTTAAGTGTGTATCATGTATGGCACTTAACTGACTGTTACAAATAGTTTGGTAGGTCTCCATGTGTATTTAAATGATACCTGATAGAGATACGGTCAGTGAGATCTTGTTAAACCTGTTGTACTATATTCAATGTAATTATGTACTATCTAAATTACAGAAAACTAATATTAGTTATGAATTTACATGTCTTTTTAAGGGAACTGCGTTCCTGATCAATATAAATTCGTAAAATATTCGTCAATAATCAAATATAATAGCATCCGAAGCTTTACACAAGGAATGGAGTTTATGTACCCCAGTGATTGTAATAAAGGCTTCAGTTCGAAATTCCTAGCACCTGAAGAAGGCCGATGCGTACAACGGCCGAAACGTCGTACAAATGGCCACAAAGATGAGAACTATAGTACCCTAATGTAAATATTATAATAAAATCATCCACATAAAAACGGCTGAAAATAATGGAAGCATTATTTATTTTGTATTTCTGAGATGAATAATTTTCAATAATCTTAAAATTATTTCGAATATTTGTTCTAATCTTGGTTGATATAGGTGTTATAATAAACACAACATTTCGACCAAGTACCCTCTGGTCATCATCCGGTGTCCATAGATTTCAGAATAATCAACGAGATAATCCACATCAGCCAATCAATGGACACCTGATGATGACCAAGGGGTACTTGGTCGAAACGTTGTGTCTATTATAACACCCATATCAATCAAGTTGAGAAGAAAATCATTATTTATTTATTTATTTATAAGTTTTGCTTAGGCGAACATAGGTTCGAACCTGCCGGAGAGCGCATATTCGAATAAATAAGCCGATTGACACAAATAAATACAGTGTTTAATAAATAAACAAAGCGTAAATATATTTTTAGTGGATACGAGTATCCACTAAAAATATATTTAAGTAATAAAAATCTGTCATATTAAAAAATCCATCCTTTTTCTTTCTTTCGCTCTCTCTCTCTCTCTCTCTCTCTATATATATATATATATATATATATATATATATATTCAAGTGCGTTAATATGATACGTCACTACCCACTCCTTATCTGTGAAGCAAATTCTCATGATAGTTGATTTCTTTTTAATGCGTCAACCCTGAGGCTTGTAACTTTATCATGAATAGGGAATTTTGATTTACTTTGTAGCACCCTGCACACACATCTTCTTCTGTGTGCCCTGTCCTTTCAGGACGTAGGCGATCATAGTTTTCCACGTTTCCCTATCCCTATCCCTGGTGGCTCTTAGCACGCTTTCTCCTGTTAAACCACGCAACCTCCGTTCTGTCATCCACCTGCTCAGGCCTTTCAAATATATTATCCGCTGCTTTTCCCTGTCTTTTTTTTTTTTTTCGTCTATCTGGCCTGTTAGTAACAGATTCTCCAAACCCTCCTATCCTCATTTTTTGTCCCAGGAACTTTAGTGGTCTCTTTCTAATGCTCACTATTAATTTCCTTTTCGTTTCCATCCTTTCCGAACCCTCATCATTGCTCACATGCTCGATCCATGATATCCGCAGTATCCTTCTGTAGAACCACATTTCAATTGCTTCATGTTTCTCCTTCATCTTTGAGGATATTGTCCAGCATTCACTGCCAGAACTAATATCACATAGCAATCCAGTATTCTCTTCTTTGTAGCGAAATTTTCCTGTCTCTTAATATTTTACTCAATTTCCTTCACCACGCCAATTCGCCTTCAGATCTCTGAGCGGGCTTTAAAATAACAGCCTTCTTGATCTAAATAACCATTTCGTTTTCAATACAATATTCCCTAATCGAGTGGGTTTTTCCTTTTACTCTAAACTCAAATCGACACTCATTAAAGTGGGAGTTTAAAAAAACTCGCCACGCAATATATTCGATCACTGTAATGTAGTTCCTTCTTTAAAATAGTATATTATTTAAACTAAATATTTTCGCATTCGGCGGTCGGGATTCAACTCTGCGTCTGGCCTCCTTCGACGGTCTTCTGTGTCATTTGAATACAATATCTGTTATGATGTAATCTCACAATAGGGGAATGGTTTTCGTTGCCTTCTTGGTGGCTTCAAATTCGGTTTTCCTTCTCCGAAACTGGTTGCCACCTTCATCAAATGAAAGTGAACATAAAAGACAGCCTCCGAATTTCAACTGGGATATCCAATTCCATTATCTGTACCGATATTCACTCGTTATAATTTCAAGTGAAAACGAGTTTGCCTTTAATATCCAATAAAATGTGAATGTAATGTAAATATTTGTTGTACTGTCGGGAAATCGATCCCTGCTGCAATAAATAAATAAAGTACAACGAAGAGTATGTTATCTTATCAAGCCTGACGTTATATCTGTTTTAATCAATTTCCAACCGCCGTCACATGACTTCCGAGTCTTTTCCATAATTATTTTCATCACAATTCTTCTAATGACTTTTGTTCTTTGGTACCTCGTCAACATGAATTTCAGTGCAGTACTAGATTGGAAAATAGGTCTCATCGTTTTAGTGATCAAATAGCTAGATGTAACCGTAAGTTTTTTTTTTTTTTAATCATATCGCCCCAAGCAAGGCAGTTTACTGCCAATGGTCATATGAGGCAGCCAGTGGGGATCGAACTCACCACTCACTTGTAATGATTGTAGCAAGACATGCTTGTTAACCATTACACTATATTAGGTGCCCAAACTTATAATGTATGCGATTGAAAAATAAAGTTTGCATGTTATATTTTTTTAATCAAATCGCCCCAAGCAAGGCAGTCTACTGCTACTAGTGCGCAAGGGGTTACATAGGAGGAAAGTTATGAGAAAGAGTGACAGGTTATAGGGGGTGTCAGGAAGTGGGTAAGGATGAAAATAATGACGAGAGTGGAGTGGACGGAGAAAAAAGCATGATAGAGAGAGGATGCAAGCCAGTGAGATAGAAAATGGCTATTGACTTTACATTTAAATTCTTGAAGAGTGTAGCTGTCGGAGAAACAAGTAATCGGAAGGGGAATCCCACAGGTGGGAAGTGCGAGAAAAGAAGCTGCTGGAGTAGAATTTGCGTTTACATTTTATTGGTTTGACAGTAAAAGGGTGGGACCTAGTTACTAATCTTGTGGCTCGAGTAAATTCATACATAGGGAGTACCAGAGAACTAAGTTCATCGGAGCAGAAGCCGTGAAGGAATTTGTAGAAGAGACACAGGAAAGCCACATTGGGCCGGTGAGAAAGTGACTGTATCTGTGCTGCCAAGTCGGGATCGATCTCATTACAGATTTATTCTAATAGTTTCTTTTCTCACACCTCTTGTCTATGGAACTCTCCAGGTTTCTTGTTTCGCTGTTACCCACAATCTTCGAAAAGTTAATGGTCCTGACCAGGCATCTCGACTTTAGTCCATTTCTTTTCCTATAAATATTTTCATGTCAGTTGTTTTTAATTATCCTTCCTCTTTGGTGCCGCAATTTGAATTTAAGCACAGTACTAGATTGGCAATTAGGTCTCATCGTTTTACTGTTGAAATCGCTAAATACGTGAGTTTTGTTCTTATAGTTCATCGGATGTCTTGTCTATGGAATCCTCTTCTTGCTTCCCGCATTCTTTAAGCCGAGTTCGAATTCCAGTTGAATTCCTTACATTCACTTGCGCACAAATACCCTTGTTATGGGTTAAATAATAGGACATATTGGGTTCTTTAGCCTTGGCTGGCAACCAGTCTACCGCAGAAAGCAATGGCAACCTACTGCGGGATAATCAACTGCCCAGTTTGTCATGTCTCTTTCAAGACATGATTGCCCAAAACGTGTATCATGTATGGCACTTAACTGACTGACTGAATATAATAGTTGGAAACATAATTAAAACTTCTACTGGGCATAAAGTTGAGGATCGGTTTTCTATTCGTATGAAGTAATAAACTGAACACCCACTAATTATTCTTAATATAATAATGTAATATAATCTATCACTTCTCCCTCCAGATATGAGTTAAATGGCAGGGCAGATTGGGTTCTAAAGCTTTGGGTGGCAACTAGTCTACCGCAGAAAGCAATGGCAACATACTGCGGGATAATCTTCTGCCCAGTTTGTCATGTCTCTTTCGAGACATGATCGACCAAAGCTTGTATCGCCTATGACACTTAACTGACTGACATTCTTCAGATTTTAATTCTCCGTCAATTCCGGTTTTTTGTATTCCTTGATACCCGTTCTTTTATAATTATTTCTCTTCACTAAGATCTTTTCAGTCTCGTTGCGTATTAGTGGCATTATTGGTTCTCTTGGACTGAAACAATTTAAAAAACTTTTCTATAATTGGGGAGTTTACCGTCAAAACTTTTGTACCATTAGAAAGAGGACTGTAATAATTCTAAGTGAATCTTAAATTCCATTAAATACGCTAACGTTTGACATGAAAATTTATTGAATTTTAACGAATTCCAGGCATTTTGTAGATGGCGTAAAATATATTTAATTAAATATCTCGGTGCTAATCTTCTATCATCGATGACGTTATAGAAGGTAGAGGTGGGTGGGGTTTCACCCTAACTACTCTAGGCTAAATATATCTTCTATAACAATGCTTATCTGTCAATCTTTGCAGTTGTCTAAAAGCATTACTTCTATTAATGTTAAAAAATCAAAAGAGGTTTTTACTCTCCCCTCCTCCCACCGAAATATGAGCTTTCGTAGATTTTACGTGAATGTGAGCTCTCGTAGAGTTTACGTGAATGTGAGCTTTCCTAGAGTTTACGTGAATGTGAGCTTTCCTAGAGTTTACGTGAATGTGAGCTTTCCTAGAGTTTACGTGAATGTGAGCTTTCCTAGAGTTTACGTGAATGTGAGCTTTCCTAGAGTTTACGTGAATGTGAGCTTTCCTAGAGTTTACGTGAATGTGAGCTTTCCTAGAGTTTACGTGAATGTGAGCTTTCCTAGAGTTTACGTGAATGTGAGCTTTCCTAGAGTTTACGTGAATGTGAGCTTTCCTAGAGTTTACGTGAATGTGAGCTTTCCTAGAGTTTACGTGAATGTGAGCTTTCCTAGAGTTTACGTGAATGTGAGCTTTCCTAGAGTTTACGTGAATGTGAGCTTTCCTAGAGTTTACGTGAATGTGAGCTTTCCTAGAGTTTACGTGAATGTGAGCTTTCCTAGAGTTTACGTGAATGTGAGCTTTCCTAGAGTTTACGTGAATGTGAGCTTTCCTAGAGTTTACGTGAATGTGAGCTTTCCTAGAGTTTACGTGAATGTGAGCTTTCCTAGAGTTTACGTGAATGTGAGCTTTCCTAGAGTTTACGTGAATGTGAGCTTTCCTAGAGTTTACACTTTACATGTAAGGGTGGATTGTCTATCGGCCTAATTTAAGTAAACAAGTACAAAGGAAAAGAAAGTAAAAAAAAAAAAAAGAAACTGAGTAAATTAAAAATAAATCCTTTTTTTTTTTTTTTTTTTTTTTTTTTTACAATAATGTTTACCCTGTACAAAGCCCAGCAGCTACTGTTTGTTTTCGTTCAGCGGCATATCAAAACCTATATGGGTTAATTAATGTCAAAATTAGATTTTCTACGAAATTTTATCCATTATTGGATAGGTTTTTTTTTTTTTTTTTTTTTTTTTTATTGAGGTGGGGTAGTAGTTCCACCCCCAAGCAATGACTGATGCGCAGGGGGCTACATAAGAGTAATATTTTAGACAGGAGAGTAAAAAGAAAGACGAACCAGTTAGAGGGGGTGCCAGAGAAAGAGCTAGAGAAGGATGTGAACACAGGTATACAGTTTCGAATGTAGAGAGAAAGGAAAAGAACAAGATCTACAGGGTGATGTAGAAAGAATTGTAGTCAAGTGGATAAGAGATGGGTATTGACATTGCATTTAAATTCCTGGAGGTTGTAGCCGCCAGGAAAGCAAAGCAAATACATGGAAGGGAGTTCCACAGGTGGGAAGTGCGAGAAAAGAAGCTGTGGAGTAGAATTGTCGGCTGCATTTGTGATACAAGCCTTACTAATTAACCCATAGCTGGTGGGGAGAAAAGGTTTTTATACCTTTCTGAAATTGGACTCTTCTCTCCGATTAACAATTCGGAGCCATTATCCATTACACCACCCACACCTCCAAGATTACAGCATCTTATATTTCTAAATGATCACCCATCCTGGTACTGATCGGTCTCGACGTTGC
>JBBBDQ010001775.1:4052500-4132500 GCA_037127315.1 Ascarosepion bandense
GTTCGAATCCTGCCGAATGACACATTTTCGTAACAAAATTTACCGTCAGGCCGGTGGAAATATATACTGTTTGATTAAAAACAGAATATCTACTCAAATACGAGTAGATATTAATTACTTACATATTTTAAAATGGTTTCTAAAATGCGATATTATCGAAAAAGATCTATAACGAAATGTTTCAAAACGGAATTAACCGACATATTTACTTTAAATTTATTTGTTTGAACATTATTTTTAATGGATACTCGTACTTGAGGGGATATTCTATTTTATCCATCAACCTTAATATTGGGGAAATCTTGTCAGGAAAATATGCATCCTTAGGCAGAATCCGAACCTTCGACCTCAATACACCAGGAGAATCCATCAATTAATCTGCCTTTCTGAACCACGCAAACCTGAAGTTGTGTTGACACCAAGCAAGCGAGGGACTGGATGTTTACCCTCAGAGGTTCAGATAGCAAATGACAAAAACTGGTCTTTGCGCATCTGGGCTCCACGCAGATGTTCCGGTGGAAAACCAAAAGTAAATAAATATCAAATTAATTTTACGGACCCTTTTCGCGAGCCGACGTGAATTTTGTTTATCGTTCAATGGGAAACCCAGAATTAAATCCGGGCGTGAATTCCCAAATAACTTGTTCGAAGCATCGAAGACGAAATAAAGGGGCGGCACAGAAAACAATAGAGAGTAGAGAAAATACGAGCATAATTAACACGTCTCTTGACAAACGTCAAACGATCGTATTATGGTTGCCTCTCCTTTTTCTCTCATCTTCTTCACTGTTCACTAAGCCACTTAATAACCGACCGGCACCCGAAGGACCGAACGGAGACTTCAAAGAGACTCCTAACAAACGAACGCGCACACATACATACGCACAGACTCTTTCCGGCAATTGCTGCTATGAACATTTTTAACAACATTTGTAGCAACCAAAAGACATTACTTTTATTTGGTAAAAAACATAACTGATTTATATATATATATATATATATATATATATATATATGTCTTCTGCAGACAGATCTGTTTCGCTGTATCACAGCTCATCAGTACGTTTAGACAGCCGATTGCTTTTTACCCAGGATTAAAACTCGACCGAAGTGTCGTCAGTCGGCGATTGTATCACTGAGCTATGGGCGCTCGGTAGAAGGAGGCAGACTTTTTAGCATGTATATTATCATTATAGACGCTCAATAGCTGAGAGTATTCTAATTCATTGCTGAATGAACGATGCGTATATGCTAGAGTAGCCATTGTTTTTCAAAGTCTACCATTCCTTCAGAGTGCTCAATCAGGGCGTGTGAGCGTAAATATATATATATATATACACGCAATTTGATTTTCTTGTTTTATAGCCCACTATAAGAGGGGTAATCTACTAACAAGGCCAAATTCAGTTAATCTGTTTCAACACAAATACACTTCACTACAACGGATAACCCACTATAAAGTAAGATAGGAATAGTTGGTTGGTTGTTTTGTTTTTATGGCATATCAATCTCGGCGGGTCATTTGTTGCCAACTAAATTTTATTTATTTATTGCTGGTAATACCTTTTTCCTTTCAACAATTTATTGTTTTCATATAGATTTTGTGTCTAGTAATACATTTTTTCTTTTTCAAGTATCAAGATTAATTGGGATTTGTTTTTAAGGGCAGGGTTCCCAACTCCTACCCTGTTATTTAACCCATAATAAATACCTATGAAATCTGAAAAAAAAAAAAATTAAATAACTAAATTAACCATTGGCACTTTTTTTTTTTTTGCATATTTTGTTTTTGTTTGAAAACTTTTTTTTTTATTAATAAAAAAATATTTTCGTCGTGTTTGACACGTGTGATTTGATTTCTGTGACATAATTTATGAACCATCTTAAATGTTTTACGGAGCAAATGTAAACAATCGGCTCCATTAGCAAAAAAGTGCGAAAGGGAAAATTGCTGAACTTAAACTCAAAAAGTAGGTATCGGCCTGGCTTCCCTGTAGATATGTGTCCCTAGAAATGGCGTAGCTGAAAGAATATAGGTGTGCATAGGGAACAGTCACATTCAGACTCACAGATTGCCTTTTATATATATATATAGATATCATTTTTAAAGCTGTTAAAGTTCTTTCGTAGTTGAAAGGTCTCCTTATGTCACTGTCCATGTATGCTGAGGTTACAATTCTTTCGCGTGGCTTTATCTGTCTCTTTTTATGTCATCGTCTTGGGTCCATTGTGTCGGGCTAACGCATCTGTTTGTGTATATGTACTAGCCTTCTTCTATGTGCTTTGTCCTTTCATGACGTAGGCGCTCAGGGCCCTTCACGTCTCCCTATTCCTAGTGGTTCTTAGTAACACTAGGCAAACCCTGTTCTGTCATCCACCTGATCAGGCCTTTCATACATGTTATCCGCTCCTTTTCGCTATATACTTTCCCTCTATCTCGCCTGTTAGTATCAGGTTCTCCAAGCCCTCCATCCTCATTGCATGTCCCAGGAACTTTAGCTGTCTCTTCCTGATGCTCAGTATTAATTTCTTTGTTTCCATCTTTTCCAAAATTTCGTCATTGCTCGATCCACGATATCCGCAGCATCCTTCTGTAGAACCACATTTCAGCTGCTTCAAGTTTTTCCTTCATTTTTGATGATATTGTCCAGCATCCACTGCCATATTGAAGAACTGACATCACATAGCAATCCAGTACCCTCTTCTTTGTTTCTAGTGAAAGTTTCCTGTCTTTTAATACTTTACTCAGCTTCTGGAACGCATCCTTCACCATGCCAATTAGCCTGCTAGAACATTTCCCAGATACTTAAACTTCTGTACTGCTTGATTTTAGTATCCCCCACCTGTATTTGACGATTTTGGGCTGCTCTTTTTTCCTGATGACACTGCATTCGGTTTATCTTGCAGTTTATTTGTAGTACTTTTTTGTCACTTTCTTCGGCTACCTTCTGTAGGAGGTCTTGTAACTTCCTTTCCGTGTCTGCAATCAGCACTGTATCAACTGCGTACCTTATGTTGTTCAAATTGTGGCCTCTGATGATAAATCCTGGCATAACATTTAGGGTCCTCAAAATATTCTCACTGTACAGGTGGAATAGATCCGGTGAAAAGACACATCCCTGTCTTACGCCTCTTTCTATCTTTGTATATCTACTGAATTCGTTACTTGTCCGTATGCAGGCGGTTTGCTGCCAGTAGAGATTCTTGATTACCCTTATGTCTTTTCCAAATAAGTCGAGGCTGCTGAGCATCTCCATCAGTTCTTTGTAGCGTATTTTGTCGAACGCCTTCGCATAATCGATAAAACTGTACTAGACTATCTTTCTGTAATTTCTTTCATATTTCTTTCATTGACTTCTTTTCTTACTGTAAATATTTTTCTATATATGCTATCTACATTGTTCGGACTGTTGTCCTCATCTTTGTTACCATATTCTCGACTGGATCTTTCAGGTGTTCGGAATTTTGAACTGAACACTTTATTTCGTCTACCGAGGTAGATGTTCTAGTTCCCCATTCTTTCCAGATTTTCAGTATCAGTTATCTCCCTTTAAATCTTTCTTTTTTTTTTTTTTTTTTTTTTTGTTCACCTCTGCTGTACTTACTGAAGCGGTACAAAAGGCGGCCATTTTTCTAGCCTCTTTAGAATCGTATGTACGTGTTTCATTTTCGACCTAATCTGGCTCTTGTGAAAGTAGAGGATAGTTGGAGGAGTATATTGAACTCTCAACTCTTTGGGTGTGTATTTAACCAATGCTTTTATCCACTGGGCCATATGTCCCCGAGAAAGAAATATCTCCCTTTTCCAATTACACAAGAGATTTTAGAATAATATTTACCCCTGTTGAAGCCGTCAACAGCTGTTTTTCCCGGGCTTTCCATAAGCAGGGCAGCCATTTTTTTTTATGCATCTGCCTTTTTGAAAATAACCTGTCATGGATCATCTCACCAAATGGAAACTGAAGGAACATTTAAGAGTAGCTTTCCAGAGGTTTTGAATATTTTTTTTCCTCTCCAAATCTTTTTTGTTTTTTGTTGGTTTGGTTGAAGAGGCCACTTAAAATAAATCTTCCTATTTTTACATTTCTGTATAATACAGGGATTCTAAGCTGCTAGTCGCAATATTTGCTTCAAATAACTGACAAATATTAATAACGGATAGAATATTAATATTGTTTCAAAATAAAAATTCCACCAGAAAAGAGGGAAAATATTGATGTTTAAAATGGCCGCGGGCAAACGCGTCTCTATCAAAGATCGGACATTATTGAAAGAGATCAATAAGTGGAGGAGTAAATTGAGAGGACTATAATGCTGTTAAAGCTAAGAAGAGTGTTGAAAATTGCTTTCGAGATGAGGACAGCTTTTAAAAAATAAAATCAGACAGCTCAATTAATACGATTTGACACATTGTAAAATATGTCAGATATAAACGGAAGAAGCACACACACACACACACACGAGAGGGGGTGCTGAAAACTTCTTAGCGCGACGAGTAGTTAAGTGTCAGAAAACAAAACGCACACACACGTGTTTCTTGTTAACCCTGTAGGGCCATTCGTATCATATTTGATACAGTATTTCCCTATAAGGAAACATTTGGTATTTCCCTATAAGGAAACATTTGGTATTCATTGACTGAGCAGTCAGTACTGCTTTCATTTGAAATTTATAAAATATTTCTCTTAAAAAATTTTTCAGGAAAATATTTCTTTCAAGGCTTGTCTTCATACTGTATCAAATATGATACGAATGGCCCTAGAGGTTTGGATAGATAGATAGATAGATAGATAGATAGATAGATAGAAAAGAAAAGAAAAGAAATTAACCCTCTAGGGCCATTCGTATCATATCTGATACAGTATTTCCCTATAAGGAAACATTTGGTATTCATTGACTGAGCAGTCAGTACTGCTTTCATTTGAAATTTATAAAATATTTCTCTTAAAAAAATTTTCAGGAAAATATTTCTTTCAAGGCTTGTCTTCATACTGTATCAAATATGATACGAATGGCCCTAGAGGTTTAGATAGATAGATAGATAGATAGATAGAAAAGAAAAGAAATTAACCCTCTAGGGCCATTCGTATCATATTTGATACAGTATTTCCCTATAAGGAAACATTTGGTATTTCCCTATAAAAAAACATTTGGTATTCATTGACTGAGCAGTCAGTACTGCTTTCATTTGAAATTTATAAAATATTTCTCTTAAAAAATTTTTCAGGAAAATATTTCTTTCGAGGCTTGTTTTCATACTGTATCAAATATGATACGAATGGCCCTAGAGGGTTAAACTGAACGTTATTTTAGTGGAGGTTCACGGCTATTTAATATTGAAACATCAGTTCCCGTGCGATCACCGAAGTTGAGCAACGTCAATCTAGGTCAGCATCTAGATAGGTAAGCTTGGATGTGTGATTAGTACTGTCATGAATAATGGTCCGGGTTTGTGAATTGGAGAGCAGAGTTCTAATTCTAGTTGTGGTAGTTATATTCACTTACGCGCGAAAACCTCTTCTTCCTCTAGTTGTGTGTTAATTAATCGGTCTGTTAAGTGCCATATGTGATACACGTTTTGGCGACCATGTCTCGAAAGAGCAGAAGATTATCCCGCTGTAGGTTGCCATTATTTTCTGCGGTAGATTGGTTGCTAGCCAAGACTGTAGAACCCAATCTGTCCTGTTATTTAACCCGTAAATGTAAGGAATTCAACTGGAATTCGAACTCGGAACCCCGATTTGTCGTTTCGAGCCGATATCCACTGCACCAGAACGCACATTAGTAATTAGTAAGATTTCTTAATCGGTTCATCATAAGCAAGGCTGTAATGTCACTAGTGTGCAGGGGTAGCGGGCTACATGAGAGGAGAGCGAAAGGTTATGTCAATACTGAATGGGTTACAGAAGGATGAGAATACTGGTGTGAAGCGAGTTACGTGAGAATGAAGAGGAGCAAGATTCAGTAGGTGTCGGGGAAAGGTTAAGAAATTATGGAAGTTAAGGAGATGGCGATTGACGCTGCATTTAAATCTTTGGAGATCATAGCCATCTGGAAAGCAATTATACAGAAACGGAAAGTGCGAGAAAAGAAGCTATTACAGCAGAAGAGGGGTTATATTTAACTGTTTTGGTTATTAACGGTTATATTTAACTATTTTTTTGCTATTAACAGTTATATTTAACTATTGTTTGTCATTAACGGTTATATTTAACTATTGTTTGTCATTAACGGTTATATTTAACTATTGTTTGTCATTAACGGTTATATTTAACTATTGTTTGTCATTAACGGTTATATTTAACTATTGTTTGTCATTAACGGTTATATTTAACTATTTTTTTTGTTATTAACGGTTATATTCAACTATTTTTTTGGGGGGGTTATTAACGGTTATATTTAATTATATTTTCGGTTATTAACGGTTATATTTAATTATATTTTCGGTTATTAACGGTTATATTTAATTATATTTTCGGTTATTAACGGTTATATTTAATTATATTTTCGGTTATTAACGGTTATATTTAATTATATTTTCGGTTATTAACGGTTATATTTAATTATATTTTCGGTTATTAACGGTTATATTTAATTATATTTTCGGTTATTAACGGTTATATTTAATTATATTTTCGGTTATTAACGGTTATATTTAATTATATTTTCGGTTATTAACGGTTATATTTAATTATATTTTCGGTTATTAACGGTTATATTTAATTATATTTTCGGTTATTAACGGTTATTTTTAATTATATTTTCGGTTATTAACGGTTATATTTAATTATATTTTCGGTTATTAACAGTTATATTTAACTCGTTTACAAATAGAATACATATATATAAACAAACAGGGATATTATCTCAAACATGAGTACCCATTAAATATAACGTTATACGAAATAATAGCGAATGAAATAAATACTCAAAATACTGTTTACGTTCGGGGTACGAACATAAAGCTAGCGGGTATGTGTGTTTGTTAAAAAATTAATTTAAACCTTGCTCTGTAGGCTCGTCTCCTAGACAAACAGTTAGAGGCACAATGTGCGTGCGTGCGTGCGTGCGTGGGTGGTTAATCTTGCCGCACTGAAAAGGATATTTAAAACGTACTGTTTAATTATAGAAAAACAGACTATCCACTCAAATACGAGTATCCATTAAAAAATAATGTTCAAACAAATAAATTTAAATTTAAATAAATATGTCGGTTAATAACAATTGCGTAAATTTCCGTAATATACATGAGACGTTCGTGTCAGTCTAATCCAAGCAAATGTGAATTTTCTCTGTATTATTTTGTATTTTTATGGCTGTCTGTTTCTGGGACACGCAATGAGGAAGGAGGGCTTGGAGAATCTGATACTAACAGGCCAGATAGAGGGAAAAAAAGACAGGGGAAAGTAACGGATAACATATTTGAAGGACCTAATCAGGTGGATGACGGAACGAGGATTGCATGGTGTAACAGGAGAAGGTGTGCTCAGAGCCACCAGGGATATGGAAACGTGGAAAGCCATGATCGCCTACGTCCTGAAGGGACAAGGCACATAAAAGAAAAATATATATGCCAACTGTTTATAAGAAATTTATATGTAGATATAAAGTGGGGGATCAAATCTATATTATAATCATTATATAAACTGATTCCTTATTTTGTGGCCATGGTAGTTTCTATACATTTATATTCTAGATTTATGAGCTTGAGCTAGTGGATGACAGAACGAGGGTTGCATGGTGTAACAGGAGAAATCGTGTTCAGAGCCACTAGGGATAGGGAAACGTGGAAAACCATGATCGCCTACGTCCTGAAAGGACAGGGCACATAGAAGAAGAATAAGACCCGTATACAAGGATGCCTGTTTCCTAGGGTGGTTAGTTAATCCCATTATAGACGGCTGTTTATTCGCAGTTATGTTTGGCCAACACATACAAAGGCCACTCGTGGTTTATACCGCAACTATGCTGAGCGGAACTTTCTGAGAGTAAGTGCGTGAACAACAGTCTGAAAAAGGCCAGGATGTTCAAACCCTCGGTCACGATGACATATGACTTCGTGCAGCATAACCATCTACTGCTTCTAAACGGTTCTGTCTACCCAATTTCACCCACAAGGATTGGGTCAACCCAATGGTTTTCAAGCACGTTCCAAAGGTGCCGCACGCTGGGATCGCCTCCTCCAGACCGATAACATGAAGAATTCACCTTCTTGACAAATAGACTATGGCGAGATTAGACCCTAGGCTTCATGGCCAAAAAGCGAACGTCAAACTGTGTGTGTGTATACATTAGTTATTCACATACAAGCTTGTTTCGCTGTATCACAGCTCATCAGTGTGGCTAGACACATTCACTTCTGGCCGGTATCGAAACTCGACCGATTTCGGAGTCGCTACCTCCTAAGCCATAGGCGCATGGAATTAGAGAAGGGAAATTTTAACGTGTGTATAAACACGCCAGTCACCGAAAGAACTTTCATTTCTGAAGAGTCACGCATATATCGCAGAAGTGTAAAATATTTTAAAAATTTTTTTTCTCTAGAGAGCTCAATTATATATATATATATATATATATATATATAAATGGAACTTCGTGTATGTCTGTGTCCGTTACCTATAGACTCCAAAACGGCTGAGCCGATTTTCTTGAAAATTTACACAGTTGCTAGGTTTTGTGTCGAAGTACTCCCGATAAATATCGATAATCGAAAAAATCCGGTTTATAGAAGGAGTGGTCCTATTTTAATCAAATTTGATGCTCATAGACAAAGACATAAGAAACGATATTCAAAAGTTTCAAGGTTGCAGTTCTTACAATAGTGTAGAAAATCGATAATATATATAAATATAAAAGGCAAGATGTTTTTGTGTGTGTGTTTGTCTGTCTGTATGTCCTTTATACAAATCCACAATTTTTATCCGATTCTCACCAAACTTCACACAAATATTCTTTAGGCTTCTGGTCAGGTCATGAGCGACTTATTTTTCCCTATTTCTTCCTGATATTGGAACTCGATACCCCAATATCCAATCAGGTCTGATCAAGATCAGGATTTCAGCCCTTTTATCATGGTTCTTGCTGTAGAATTTGCTCTAACTTGGTAAAATTATAGTTTTTAGACTATAAACATGAGTAGACGACCCATTTCCCCCGATATTGATTTTTAATCTTTCGTGCCAACGTCCAAAGAGTCTGAGCTCCTGGATCATGAATTAGTTTTAAAGCTTTCATTACATCCGAGAAATGCCGGGCTATACTGCTATATATATATATATATATATATATATATATATATATATATATATATAGTCTGAACAAGGCCAGCACGCTCAAACCCTCGATCACGATGACTAGTGACGTCGAGTTAGCACAAGCATCGATGACTCCTCAGTTTCACCCACAACGTTTGGGTCAACGCGTGGTATGGTTTTCATGGTACTTTCCAAAGGTGCCTCCCGCTGGGATCACCTCCTCCAGACCGATAACATCAAGTCACCTTCCTGACAAATCGACTATGATCAAGTCACCTTCCTGACAAATCGACTATGGTGAGATTCGAATCAAAACCTCATGCTCGGAAAGCGAACGTACTAACAACCCGGCCTCGGTATCTCGTATACCACGGTACGCTCTTGAATCTAGGTTTCTTGTCGAGAAGTGTAGGATTAGCGCACTCTCTTCGTGAATCCATTTCTTTCTAACCAGACTGGCATTTATTAAGTTGAAATTGCGGTCAGATGTATTACGATGAACTACCAGCGTTGTTATGTAACATATCCCTACGATGTTCTTTTGTTTCTTTTCTTTTGGGTTATTTAGCCGGTGTACATTATTGGTTATGCTAACAAGTAGAAAAGACAACAGACGGCCATTTGTTCACGCCCCTATTAAAAAAAATAAAATAAAACAAAGCTCTTAACAGTATTTGCGTAGGATAAAGATTAAGTACAATTAATAGTAAAAATGCTTCGATTAAAAAGTTAACGTAACAGGAGCTATGGAAAGTAAGCCACAACCCACTGTACACGTTATTTTTATAGACTAAACTATCGCCCTGTTCACACTCCATCCACGTCTATTGAACAGGTGAAGAGGCTCATCCCTTGTTTCCTGTTTAGGATGCGGTTTCCGGTTTTCTCTTTTCCAATCTCTTCAATCTTATGTAGCCCCCTGCACATCAGTGGCGTTGCCGCCTTGCTCGGGGTGATATGATTTAAAAAAAAAATTAGTTTTGGTTAGGAGATAAAATCTCGATTTGGGCAAAAACATCTTACAGCTTCAATGACCGAATGAACACATTTTACACACCCTGGCACCAAACATTGGTATATTCACAGCATCTATGGGATGAATGGCAAAGTGATCAAGTCGAAATTTGAACTCGGCACGCCGGTTTAACTTTCAGGCTGATAAGTCTTATGTTACCTGCGCATTTTTTTTCTTTTTGGCAGCGGATGAGCGTGCGAAATTCTACTTTCTTACCTGGGCTCGAACACTAACTGCTAGCTCTGGAATGAGATAAACGGGTAACTCAACCACTACCGTAAGCCTGTTTGTACGATTTTGCCTTAACGGATTGTATCTCCCAAGTTTTTACTTTGTACGGCTGTTTAGATTTCATTTAAACTTTTTTCTGGCCGATGTTTTTCACGTTAGGGTGGATAAGCCGAAAAAAGAATTTTGAGAGGGAGAAGAACATGGACAGAGAAGATGACGAAGAAAAAAAAAGTACCTTGTAGCAAAATTTTATAATTCTTCTTCGTGCTGAACTCTTTTTTGTAAATTTCAGAAATAACCTTAAACGAAGGCAGATTCGTAAAAGCATTTATTTATTTAATTTCTAATTTGTGGCTAGACTGAATTCAATTTTTTTTTTTCAATTTCTTCCTTTTTTTTTCTGTTTAGTTTCTGAACGGTTCTCATATTTTATGACAAATATATTTTTCCCCTTCAGCGAAGAAATTAAAGGCGGGATTTAGAGTTTCTCTCAAATCAAAACGAAAATTCTTAATTCAATATTTCTACTTATTTCTCTGGATTTTCTTTTTTTTTTCTTTAATTTAATTTCTGTTATATGTATTTTATGAGAGTGAGAGAGAGAGAGAGAGAGAGAGATGGACGGAAGGCGTTCGTTATAGTCACAACAAAACCAGGGTGCAAAGATGAGATACATGGTTAGGATAACAGAGGAAGGTAGGCTTCCGAGTCGCGCTTTAATAGTGTGTGTTGAGGGGTACTTGTATTCTCTTAGGTTATCAGGGTGGAATGATTATTATCCATTTTTTTTCTTTTTTTTTTCTTCTGTCTTTTCTCTTTTTCTTGTTTTTCTATCTTTACTTTTATTTGTCTTCTGCCATTTTTCTTATTCTACCTTTTTTCTTCTTTCGTCTTTTTTTCTTCTTTCATCTTTTTTTTCTTCTTTCGTCTTTTTTTTCTTCTTTCGTCTTTTTCCCCCTCTTTCGTCCTTTTTTTCCCCCTCTTTCGTCCTTTTTTTCCCCCTCTTTCGTCCTTTTTTTCCCCTCTTTCGTCCTTTTTTTTCCCCTCTTTCGTCCTTTTTCCCCCTCTTTCGTCCTTTTTTTTTCCCTCTTTCGTCCTTTTTTTCCCCTTTTTCGTCCTTTCTTCCTTTTTGGCATTAAATAACCCATAGAGGTTGATATGCCGTTAGACAAAAACTCAAACTCGGCTGTTTTTGAAACATGCTTGCCACTCATATACTCGTGTTCGACAAAAAGAGGATCATGCCAGTATATTTTCTGAATATCAAGCACGTAAAGATCACAGAGCCGTTCCAACTTAGCTCTAGAAAAACTTGCCTAATAATTTAACTGTAAATGCTGAACTCAAATCGATAATTGTTTATTGACTAAACCTACTTTTTTTTTTTAAAGTTTACAATCAGAAAAATATCGAACTTCTTTTCGCAGTTTTTCTCACTCCGTAACCACGCTTCAGAAAATGTCATTTACTGCAGAATGATTTCACGCGTCCTTTCGTCCTTTTTTCCCCCTTTTTCGTCCTTTTTTCCCCTTTTTCGTCCTTTTTTTTCCCCTTTTTCGTCCTTTTTTTCCTCTTTTTCGTCCTTTCTTCCTTTTTGGCATTAAATAACCCATAGAGGTTGATATGCCGTTAGACAAAACTCTCGAAAGAGACATGACTGACTGGGCAGAAGATTATCCCGCAGTAGGTTGCCATTGCTTTCTGTGATAGATTGGTTGCTAGCCAAAGCTATAGAACCCAATCTGTCCTGTCATTTAACCCATAACTGGAGGGAAGAGACAGATTAATACCTTTCCCAAGGGTATTTGTGCGTAAGTGAATGCAATGGATTCAACTGGAATTCGAACCCGGTTCCCCGATTTCTCATTCCGAGCCGATATCCAATGCACTACAGTGTAGGTATCACAATTCCAGAGAGCTTGTATATTAGTTTCGATGAAGGATTTGTAGAGAATATGGCAAAAGGAACATGGGAAGAAAGATTATCTACCGAAAAAGCGTGGTAAGGTGTTGTGTAGGCGAGGCGGAAAAGAAAACTAAATAGGAAGGCAGGGGAAGACGTATCAAGAGGATAAAGAAGTAAGGGAAAAAGCCAAAAAAAGGATTCGACAATATTATCTGTTCCTTTCAGTCCGTCTCCACCTTTTGGAGTGAATTTATAGGCTTATTTGGACAAACATTTCGTCGAAGTAAGGTAACGCCCAGATGAAGAACGAGGTCTTTGCTGTACTAGAATTTCTTTTTTTATATATTTCACCGTGAGGATGGTAAGAATTTCCAGGAAGGTGAAGGCGAACTGTCTCCAGATTGGATTATTTTAAAATCATTTCACCCCCAAGCAAGGTAATAAAGCTACTAAGACGCAAGAGGGGGTACTAAGTGTTTGAGACTATAAAAAAACTTTACATCGACTTGTTTCACCGTGAGGATGGTAAGAATTTCCAGGAAGGTGAAAGCGAACTGTTTCCAGATTGGATTATTTTAAAATCATTTCACCCCCAAGCAAGGTAATAAAGTTACTAAGACGCAAGGGGGGGTACTAAGTGTTTGAGACTATAAAAAAACTTGACATCGACTTGTTTCACCGTGAGGATGGTAAGAATTTCCAGGAAGGTGAAAGCGAACTGTCTCCAGATTGGATTATTTTAAAATCATTTCACCCCCAAGCAAGGTAATAAAGCTACTAAGACGCAAGCGGGGGTACTAAGTGTTTGAAACTATAAAAAAAAACTTCACATCCACTTGTGGAGCCAAAATGTCGAATGAAACCTCTTCTAGGGAAGCAGCCGACTCAACCCGTTTAGGGTGAATGCAAACACACAATATAAGAAAACAATTAAGAAGTGAGAACATTTAAAAAGCAATAATTCAGAACACAGTAAATAATAATTCAGGTTGCATTTACATTTTTGAAGATCAAACTTACCAAGGAAACAAAAAGCCGAAAAAGAGTTTCCACCAGCAAGAAGACAGAAGAAACAATTAGCATAGAATTTACGGTTACATCTAGCCATTTTAACTGTAAAATGAGACCTTACCGCCAATCTAGTTAAGTACCATAGAGGAGAGTTCATCGAAACAATTAGCATGAAAGTATTTATAGAAAAGGCAAAGGGAAGCTATGTTACGGCAATGGGGAAGTGACTGAAGCCGGGGTGCCAGGTCAGGATCAATGATATTGCATATTCTTTATATTTTATCAATACATAGTAGGAGCACCAGACCAGATGTGGCATCACTATTCAAAACAAGATAAATATGTAAGATAGATTTTGGCGAGGAAAAATCTGTAGCACGACACTAAGAACCAATTTTCCTAGTAGCAGACCCGCAATTGCTTCGGTATAATATTCTGCAGTATAATGTTAGCGGCAAACGTATCCCTAAGGATTTGAAGATTCATCTTCCCCTCTCTTCTTATCCTCGCCCCTTCTCTTCACTTATCCTCGCCCCTTCTCTTCATATCCTCTCCCCCTCTCTTCATATCCTCTCCCCCTCTCTACTTATCCTCTCCTCCCCCTCTTCACTTCATCCCCACCCCCTCTTTCACTTATCCTCACCCCCTCTTCTTCACTTATCCCTCTCGCCCCCCATCTCTTCACTTTATCCTCCATCTCTTCACTTTATCCTCTCCTTCTCTCTTCACTTTATCCTCGCCCTCTTCTCTTCACTTTATCCTCGCCCCTTCTCTTCACTTTATCCTCGCCCCTTCTCTTCACTTATCCTCTCTCCCCCTTCTCTTCACTTATCCTCTCCTCTCTTCACTTTATCCTCTCCTTTCTCTTCACTTTATCCTCTCCCTTCTCTTCACTTTATCCTCGCCCCTTCTCTTCACTTTATCCTCGCCCCTTTCTCTTTCACTTTATCCTCTCCCTTCTCTTCACTTTATCCTCTCCATCTTCACTTTATCCTCTCCTTCTCTTCACTTTTATCCCCGCCCCCTTCTCTTCACTTTATCCTCGCCCCTTCTCTTTCACTTATCCTCTCCCCTCTTCTTCACTTTATCCTCTCCTTCTCTTCACTTTATCCTCTCCTTCTCTTCACTTTATCCTCTCCCCTTCTCTTCTTCACTTTATCCTCGCCCCTTTCTCTTTCACTTTATCCTCTCCCCATCTCTTCACTTATCCTCTCCTTCTCTCTCTTCACTTTATCCTCGCCCCTTCTCTTCACTTTATCCTCGCCCCTTCCTTTCTCACTTTATCCTCTCCCCTTCTCTTCACTTTATCCTCTCCCTTCTCTTCACTTTATCCTCTCCCTTCTCACTTCTTATCCTCACCCTCTCTTCACTTATCCTACCCCCTCTCTTCACTTATCCTCACCCCCATCTCTCTTCACTCTTTATCCCTCTCCCCTTTCTCTTCACTTTATCCCTTCCCCATCTCTTCACTTATCCCTCCTTCTCTTCACTTTATCCTCTCCCTTCTCTTCACTTTATCCTCGCCCTTCTCTTCACTTTATCCTCGCCCCTTCTCTTCACTTTATCCTCTCCCTTCCTCTTTCACTTTATCCTCTCCCTCTCTTCATTCTTTATCCTCTCCCTTCTTCACTATCCTCGCCCCTTTCTTTCTCTTCACTTTATCCTCTCCCCATCTTCACTTTATCCTCTCCTTCTCTTCACTTTATCCTCGCCCTTCTCTTCTACTCTCTGTGTGTGTGTGTGTGTGTGTGTGTGTCCTCTCCCCCTTCTCTTCACTTTATCCTCGCCTCCTTCTCTCTTCTTCACTTTATCCTCGCCCTTCTCTTCACTTTATCCTCGCCCCTTCTCTTCACTTACTCTCCCTTCTCTCTTTCACTTTATCCTCGCCCCTTCTCTTCTCACTTTATCCCTTCCCCTTCTTCTACTTTATCCTCGCCCCTTCTCTTCACTTTATCCTCTCCCCTTCTCTTCACTTTATCCTCTCCCCTTTCTCTTCACTTTATCCCTCTCCCCTTCTCTTCACTCTTTATCCTCGCCCCTTCTCTTCACTTTATCCTCGCTCCCTTCTCTTCACTTCTTATCCTTCGCCTCCTTCTCTTCACTTATCCTCGCCCCTTCTCTTTCACTTTATCCCCGCCCCTTCTCTTTCTTATCCTCTCCCCTCTTCACTTACCTCGCCCCCTCTCTACTTATCCTCGCCCCTTTTCTTTTTATCCTCTCCCCCTCTCTTCACTTATCCTCGCCCCTTCTCTTCTTATCCTCTCCCCCTCTCTTCACTTACCTCGCCTCCTCTCTACTTATCCTCGCCCCTTTTCTTTTTATCCTCTCCCCCTCTCTTCTGATCCTCGCCCCCATCTCTTCTTATCCTCACCCCCTTCTCTTCTTATCCTCACCCCCTTCTCTTCTCATCCTCACCAGCAGCAACCAAAAATTTTAGTGCTTGTGTGGCTGCACGTTGACTGGAAAAAAATCCTAACTTGAGTTTTTGCGTAGCAAAAAATCCAAGAGAAAAAAAAATATATATATATATATATATATATAATATATATATATATAATAAAATAAGTATTACTTAATTTATGGTAATGAAGTAATTTAATAAGTGGCACTTTAATAAACTGGTTTAATTTCATTATGATAAATTAAATAACTTCTATTTCGTTTAATTTTCTTTTAAATGGCGATCATGGCTTTCCACGTGTTCCTTTTCTATGAATTACCATGACTTCTTGCGGGGAAAAGTGGTTTCTCGTTGCTTTCTCTAAGGTTTGGAATTCAGAGTATTACCTTTCTCAGAGTTAATGCCAACCTAAGCTAAACAGCCCAGTCTGCTCTATTTTTAATCTAAGTTTCTTGAAGACGTAGGTGATCATGAATTCCATCGATCCATTTTAATTATTATCTGTCAGTTGTCATAACTTGTTTGGAAATATGGGACATGCAACGAGGAAGGAGGGCTTGGAGAATCTGTTACTAACAGGCCGGATAGACAGAAAAAGAGACAGGGGAAAGCAGCGGATAATATATTTGAAGGACCTAATCAGGTGGATGAGGGAACGAGGGTTGCATGGTGCAACAGGAGAAAGCGTGCTTAGAGCCACCAGGAACAGGGAGATGTAGAAAGCTATGATCACCTACGTCTTGGAAGGACATGGCACATAAAAGAAGTGGAAGTTTCTTATTACTTCCTACACATTTTTTTTTTTAATTTGAGTAGTTCTCTTAGACTGACTGTTGCACAAGGCAAAGCTTCTGCTATTTAATCCCTAGGTGGGGGGATATTTTTTTTTTCAGTGGCACTTGTGCAAAAGTAGTATACTAGACCGGAATCTACAGATAAAAGAAAGGCATAAAAACTGAAAGTGTACAACTAATAATCAATATTTGATAAAAACTGTGGAGGATTTTGTTGATGTTTTGTTGCTTATTCACTTATATCAGGATGTCAAAAGATTGCTTAAAGGTAGTGAATATTTAATAAACAAGCGAGTATCGGTAATTTTTTATATTAGTTTGTTTTAAATAATTTCCATTAATTCAATTTATTAAAAAAAAAATGAAGTACAATTACATTGTCAGTCAGTTAAGAGCCATACGTGATACAGGCTTTGGGCGATCATGTCTCTTTAATGGCAACCTACTGCGAGATAATCTTCTGCCCAGTCAGTCATGTCTCGAAGGAGACATGATCGCCCAAAGCCACTGCTTTACACAACCTAAGGAACGTTAGTTTAGTACAAATTTATTATCACGTATACTTATCAGATAGGATGATAGTTTCTCGTTAAAGTTGGTTTCGAAACTCGGAAATTACTGGCAAGTTAATCTATAAGGTAGGATTTAGTGGACGATGTGAAAAAATATCGCAATAGGAAGATACTGTTTGTTAATAAGTCGAACTCCTACTCTATATGAGGAGTTTTTTAAAACATAAAAACATGTGAATTGACTGCAATGAATATTTTACTGTTTACCATTTTATAAAGTTCGAATCGATTGGCAATTCACCGATGTTTTGCTGACCATTTCCAGATACTTATAATTTTTTTTTTTTTTAATAAAAAGATTTCTTTTCAAATTTATTTCTTTATAATGAATCATAAATATTTATAAAATAGTAAATAATAATCGAATTGTACCTGGTGTCATTTTTAATACGACACAAGGGAAAACTAGGCGTGGCAGAATTAGAAATCAGAAACCCTACTAAGGAGAGTAATCAGGGGGGACAGTAAAAAGTGACTGATATTTTATGAATTTTTTGAAGATTAAGGTTGATTTCTTTGGATTTTATCAGGGATCTCTAGATATGTAGTTGGAGTACCAGACCATGTGTGGGAACACTATTCTAAGCATGGATGAATGGTAGACTTAACAGAAGACGGAAAGTGCGACACACAGATTCGAAGGTTAATTGGCATGGCGAAGGACGTCTTCCATAAGCTGAGTAGAGTATTAAGAGACAAGAAAATTTTACTAGAAACAAAGAAAAGAGTGCTGAATTGCTTTGTGATGTCAGTTCTTCAATATGGCAGTAAATGCTGGACAGTATCACCAAAGATGAAGGAAAAACTTGAGCAGCTGAAATGTGGTTCTACAGAAGGATGCTGCGGATATCATGGATCGAGCATGTGAGCAATTATGAAGTTTTAGAAAGGATTGAAACAAAAAGGAAATTAATATTGATTATCAGGAAGAGACAACTAAAGTTCCTGGGACATGCAATGAGGAAAGAGGGCTTGGAAAACCTGACACTAACAGGCCAGATAGAGGGGAAAAGAGACAGGGAAGAGCAGCGGATAACATATTTGAAGGGTCTGGATGACAACGGGTGTTGTGTGCTGTAGCAAGGGAAAGCGAGCTAAGAGCCACCATGGATAGGGAGACGTGGAAAGCCATGATCGCCTACGTCTGAAAAAACAAGGCACATAGAAGATAGATTCTGGCGGTAAACATTGCAGATTCCTCCTTGGATTTCATCAAGAATCTCTAAATATATAGCAGGAACACCAGAACATATGTGGCAGCAATATTCAAAACATGAACGAATAGTAGACTTATAAACCTGTAAGATAGGTTCTAGAGAGTGAAATTGTCTCGTACAACACAGTGAGTCATCTTTTTTAGTAAACGGCTTAGCAATGGATTCAAAATAGTATTTCTACTTCATGTTACAACTTGCCAATCTCTACGAAGTTAGCTTCAACCATGCTTCTTCTTTTATGTACCCTGTCCCTTCAGGACGTAGGCAATCATAGCTTTCCACGTCTCCCTATCCCTGGTGGCTCTTAGCACGCTTTCTCCTGTTACACCATGCAACTGTCGTTCCGTCATCCACTAGCTCAAGCCCATAAATCTAGAATATAAATGTATTAAAACTAGCATGGCCAGAAAATGAGGGATCAGTTTTTATATTGATTATAATATAGATTTGATTCCCCACTTTATATCTACAGTTGAATTTCTTACAAACAGTTGGCAATTCTATTTTTCTTTTATGTGCCTTGTCCCTTCAGGACGTAGGCAATCATGGCTTTCCACGTCTCCCTATCCCTGGTGGCTCTTAGCACGCTTTCTCCTGTTACACCATGCAACTGTCGTTCCGTCATCCACTAGCTCAAGCCCATAAATCTAGAATATAAATGTATTAAAACTAGCATGGCCAGAAAATGAGGGATCAGTTTTTATATTGATTATAATATAGATTTGATTCCCCACTTTATATCTACAGTTGAATTTCTTACAAACAGTTGGCAATTCTATTTTTCTTTTATGTGCCTTGTCCCTTCAGGACGTAGGCAATCATGGCTTTCCACGTCTCCCTATCCCTGGTGGCTCTTAGCGCGCTTTCTCCTCTTACACACCATGCAACTGTCGTTCCATCATCCACCTGATTAGGTCCTTCAAATATGTTATCTGTTGCTTTCCCCTGTCTCTTTTTCCCTCTATCTGGCCTGTTAGTATCAGGTTCTCCAAACCCTCCGTCCTCATTGCATATCCCAGGAACTTCAGCTGTCTCTTCCTGATGCTCAGTATTCATTTCTTTTTCGTACCCATCATTTCCAAGACCTCATCATTGCTTACATGCTCGATCCATGATAATCGCGCATCAAACATGCTAAATCTTCTAAAAAATATTATATTCCTAATGGAGTATTGACAATTTCAAGCGATAGCATTGTCAAAAAAAAAAAAAAAAAAAAAAAAAAAAACTGAACCAAACAAAAAAGAAAAACACCGTTTTTATTTTTGCGGGTTTAAAGGTTGGACTTTGACATAAATACGTATTGAAAAATTGAAATGTTCTCTGCTTTAAATGCTTTTAATTTTTTAAAAACTTTTTTTAAATATAAATATATTCGTTTGCTTGAGGAAACCAGGAGGTAGCTTTGTCGAAAAGCAAATAGAAAAATATCAACTCCGGGTTTTATAAGTCCTTAGATTCATATAAACACACACGTATACTTTTTTTAAAGTAGACCCAACTTTATAAATTCTGCACGCTGAATAGGGCTCTCACCTAAATATATCTCTGATATAGAGACGATGTTTTTTTTCTTTTTCTTTTTTTTTCTTTTCTAAGTTTTGGGGTTGATATCTATATAGTTGCGAGTCTCAACAAGTACAGATAAGAGTACAATTATCATTTCATTATATAATAATTCTTAAATCTGCTCCTAGCCTCTTTCTCGTTTTTATTTATTTTTATTTTCGTTCTGTTGTTGCTAAACCAACTTTCGTCTTTATTCTCTACTGCTTTTTATCTCTCCTCATCCCCACTTTCCTCCCCGACGACTTCATAAAAGCTCCTATTTCTCTACGTATTACACCAGCTTCCGACCGACTCGACAGGGAATATTCCCGACTGTAATCAAAAGTTAGTGAGCAGATGGCTTAGCACTCTAGTTTTGAGAAAAATACCTTTTGATGATATAAAGATGTTTCACTTTGAAAGGGACTCCTACTATAGAAAGGTAGTTAGTTCATTAGTTCATACCTCTCTCGACTCATCTTGAATTTCATTGCTTTTTTTTTTTTTTTTTTTTTTAAACCCTCGTCTTAAAAAAAAATGTATCGGCTGAGACGGTTTAAGGGATCGTTTAATAATTTATTCCATCTTTACTTAATCTAATATCCTTTCGCGTGTTTATTATTTGTTGGTTTGCTATTTCCTACGCCTCAGATTCAGACAACATATGTATTTTCTTTTTTTAAACCTGTAGAAAATACTTAAAGGAGGGGGGTAGTGTTGATATTTTACTCAATCTTTGCGTGTTGGCTTTTTTTTTATTTGATGATCTTACCTTCTTCTGAAGGCTTATATTGAAACGCCAGTTCCCCTAAGATCACCAAAGTTAAGCAACGTCGAGCCTGGACAAGTGAGACGGCAAAAGAGATATAACTTTGACGATGTTTCCAGCAGTTTAATGTCATTTTTTTAAATACTATAATATTTATAGTATAGGATATGCGTTGTGGTGCAGTAAATATTAATCCGTCGTTTCTCTCTCCAGCTATGGGTTAAATAGCAGTGCAGATTGGTTGCCAACCAAGGCTACAGAATCCATTCTACCACAAAAAATTAATGGCAACCTACTGCGGGAAAACCTACCAAGTCAGTGATGCCTCTTTCGGGACATGATCGACCAAGCGTGTAAAACGTATGCTACTTAACTGACTGAGAATATAATAATGTTACACACTGTAAATATTTAGTAAATCAGGCAGTTCAAGTGACTTAGCTCATGGACCGATTCCAGAATTTCGCGTCAAAACGCTCATCTAGGCCAGATTATCAATTATTTTGATTTCTAGATATTACGAGCGTTCCGACGCGAAACTCTAGGGTCGGTCGATCAGCCAAGTCACTTGAACTTTTATTGATTTATTGAATACTCCTGCCTCCGTACGGTCATCGAAGTTAAGCAACGTTGAGTCTGGCCAGTATGTGATGGGTGAATGCTTGGGAAAACTGGTTACGGTAAGCTTGGATGTGCGGTTGGTTTAGTGGATAATGGCTCTGAATTGTTACTCGGGGTGCGAAGTTCTCGTTGGTTTCGTTAGATTCACTTGGCAAAAGTATGAATCCACCTCTTCTCTCCTAGCTATGGGTTAAATAGCAGGACAGACTGGGTTCGTTTCGTCATCCCTTCGCGCACAAGTTCCTTGGGTAGGTGACACACTGTCTTCCTCTATGTCACTTACCCTCATTGTTGGGGTTAAGTTTTCCAGTCCCTGCTTTTTCTTTGTGCCCATGAAATTTCAGCTGTTGCTAAGTGTTTATTTTGTTGGCATAAGACTGAAGTAGACTCTGACTGACTTCTGACTCCCAACAGCTCCTTCATGTGTGCAAACTCTCTCAAGCTTCCCTTCTGATCCACATGAGCATCACCATCAACGTCTCTCTCTCTCTCTCTCTCTCTCTCTCTCTATATATATATATATATATATATATATATATATAAAAGGCAAGATGTTGTGTGTGTGTGTATGTATGTCTATCTGTCTGTATGTCCTTTATACAAATTCACAATTTTTATCCGATTCTCACCAAATTTAAGACAAATATTCTTTAGGCTTCCGGTCAGGTCATGAGCTACTTAATTTTTTCCGATTTTCCTCCTATATTGAAAATCGATACCCAGATATCCAATCAGGTTTGATCAAGAACAGGATTTCAGCCCTTTCACCGTGGTTCTTGCTGCAGAATTTGCTCTAACTTGGTAAAATTATAGTTTTTAGTCTCAAACATTAGTAGATCTTCTCAGACGAATCATTTTCCCCGATATCGAAATCCAACATTCTGCCATCAATATGGCTCATTTTCTTCAATTTTATTCCCGATGGGTACGATAAGTTTTCATGGACTTACTTAGGTTAGTTTATCCTTGGATGACTTATTTGACTCCGATATTGGAAATCGATACCCCGATATCCTATCGGGTCTAATCAAAATCAGGTTTTCAGCCCTTTTATTTTGGTTTGTGCTTGGGGTTTTGCTCTAAGTAAATATAATTGTAGTTCTTAGTCACATCTATGATACCATTTACTCAGAGGATTTATTTAGTCTTCAAAATTCAGCCTGCGACAGAAAATTTATTTGATATCGATAGCAGGAAATCAAAATTTGACTTGCATCCATTCATTTTTCTTTCAGTCTACAGTTTCGCTTTCACTGGAAACAACTATTGCTTTTTAGTCTTTCGTGCCAACGTCCAAAGAGTCTGAACTCCAGGACCATGGATTAGTTTTAAAGCTTTAATTACATCTGAGCAACGCCGGACTATACTGCTATTTCCTACATAAAAGGATAGATATCACATAGCAAACCAACACTCTTTTTTTTGTTTCTAACGAAATTATCCTGTTCCTTATTTTGGGTTACCGAAAAAGCTAAGCAGTGTGTGTTCGGATCAGTTGTCATCTGTCCAGGTATGGATTTTTGGAATCCCATTAAATATAATAAGGTGGCAATGGCCTTGTAGATTAAAGTGAATTTTGTGACATAGTGATTGTAAGTTAGTCTATGTATAGTTGCACTCAATGGAAACAGGCAAGTCATAAGTGAGCAATAAAAATTAGAACTAAATGATATCCCTAGATATGAGCAGTGGAACGAGAACAGTCTACCCTTGTAGATTAAATAAGGGGTTCAGTTCAGAATTCCCTGTAATTTACACAGATCGGTAGACTTGAGGAAGGCCAGAGGACATAATAGCTGAAACGTTATGATAAAAACAACAAAGATGAGGACAACTGTCTGAATACAAATAGTGGAAATAAAGATAACTCCTCATTGCAGAAATTAGGCAAAAAATTATCTGACTCATGATACAGTATGCATGACAGGGGGGAGTATTTTCTAGATAGATACAAGGTCACCTGAACCCCCCAAATCTGACCAAATACCAAATCATATCACTACCAGATACTGAACATCTTTTTGTCATCTTTTATTAAGATTTCCAGATTAAATCTTCTCCTCTAGACTTGGAAAGAGAAAAATCTACCCCGTGCATTAAATAAAGGCATCAGTTCAGAATCCCCTATGGTAAATTTTCGTTTTAGGTCCCGAAGGCTTTTCCCCCTTCAAATTTATCCAAAATAACATTATTTCTGTGCAAATGTATATGCTGAACTCAAATCAACTGTTAGTTATTGAAGAAATCTACCTTTTTTGATCTGAACATCCATAAAAAAAATCGAACTACATTTTATCTCCCGTAACTCTAACACAGACATGTAATTAACTGCTGAATGACTTTCCGCGTAGGACAACAAATTTCGGCCGATTTACTTCCTTTACTGAAACTTCCGCCTATTTACTTCCTGTAATGAAAGTAATACGCGATTGTATTTTTACGCGTATGACTTTCATTACAGGAACTAAATAGGCGGAAGTTTCAGTAAAGGAAATAAATCGGCCGAAATTTGTTGCCTACGCAGAACATCATTCTGCAGTTAATTACATGACTTCGTGAGAGTTACTGGAGACAAAAACTGCGAGATATAGTTCGTTTTGGGTTCTATAGCCTTGGTCGGCAACCAGTCTACCGCAGAAAGCAATGGCAACCTACTGCAGGATAATCTTCTGCCCAGTCAGTCATGTCTCTTTCGAGACATGATCGCCCAAGCGTGTATTACGTATGGCACTTAACTGACTGACTGAATATGATAGTTGAATACATAATTGATACTTTTACTGGGCATAAAGTGGGAGATCAGTTTTATATTATTTGGAGTAATAGACTGATCCCCCAGTAATTACTACTTAATAATATAAGACATCTCCCCCCCCCTTCTAGCTATGAGTCAAATAACAGGACAGATTGGGTTCTATAGCCTTGGTTGGCAACCAGTCTACCGCAGAAAGCAATGGCAACCTACTGCAGGATAATCTTCTGCCCAGTCAGTTATGTCTCTTTTGAGACATGATCGCCCAAGCGTGTTTCACTTCTGGCACTTAACTGACTGGATGCGGTAAGGGGTCCTCTTGACGTCTTCTTTCTTTTCCGCCAAGAAAGAAATAGTCTTATATTCTTTTATATTTATTTGTCGTGGGAGGTTTTTCAAGAGTGATTAGCGTTTGACAACCGTTTACCGGGCATATGGTCCCGAAGAAAGACAACAACTTGAATAAAACAGTTCATTTGTGGAAGGTGTCTGTGTCGGGGGGAGGGGTATTTGGCTCTGTAAAAACACTGAACTCGTCAAGAAAACAAACAAATTTGATTATAAATCCATAATTTTCATAACCCAGAAACTGTATTTGTAGATGTTTCTTATGAAGATCGTTTTTATACAAGAAGAAATGGTTAAAACACAAGAACTATTATTTATTCTAACTTGGATTGTTACACTTATTTGCTACTCGGACTATCACAACTTGAAAAGTTGTCATTTTATTTATAACTTACGTTCGGACGTAGTGGTAAACATAAAACGCGCGCTAATATTCATCAGAAAAAGTACCTTGATAACTTAATAATTATACAAGCTTAAAATCTGAAACTTAGTGGATTAATAATGTGATTTATGCTTTAAAAGCTTTGTAATTTGTGTTTTTATCCATAAATTATAAATGCATTAAACGTTATTTAAAATTGGAATGTATATCGTAATAAAATATCATATTTTATTATTTTCAATAAAAGATTTTTATTTTTTATCTAAAATTGATTAATTCATAGAAGATATTTCCGCTATAATTTAAATCTAATTTATTTTACCAAGTGGTAATTTATATACATTTTTAAAGTTTTTCTTCGCAAACGCTACGAACTAAATTACATTTGATAACTTCATCTACAGTGCTGAGAATTACACCGGTAAAGAATGAATTTAAAGAAAATCTAAGAAAAACAATTACTGGAAATTTCCGCATATAAGACGAGACCAAAAATTGAGGTAGACTTTCTAGATTTTTTTTATTTGATATTGGTAGTATAAGACGACCGAAAATGTCGTATAGCCTACACCGCCAGTAGCAGTTTAGCCTATCGTAATGATTCCTACCTTTACGGCGTTATCAAATCAAAAGGAATAAAATAATAAAGATTCATCTTGATACTTTCTATTAGGTACTCCGCTAATTTTCGAGAGTGAAGGTATAAAATTAATTTTTAAAAATGAAACCGCGTTCTTGAAGCTTTCTTTTTTTAGCTTCAATTGAAAGCTAAATGAATAAATTTACTGTTTCCAGTAAACTAAACGCTCTAGTGCATTTTAAGTAGAAATTATATTGATTGGAATCCATTTTTAAGCAAATATTCTTTATAGCATAAAATGTAGTATACACGCATTTCTTAGTCACAGGGTCTTGTTTATCTGATATCTTGATTGATTTATTGTCAGCTTGACGTGCTGAAAAGCTAAGTATGGTGGAGAAAAAAATGTAAAAACACTAATCGTAAATATAACGTCGACCGCGGACGCCCCCCCCCCCAAAAAAGATTTTTAACCACTCTTTCGAACGTACTAGAAAGGATTAAAAAATATAATAAAATAATTTTAGAAAATGCTTCAGTCTTTTCTCTTCATAATAATATAAACATGGGCACCTCGAGGTGGTGTTTGGTTAGCAAGCTTGTCTCGCTCGAATCATTAAAATTTAGTGAGTTTGATTCTCACTGGGTGTCCAATATTTCGGCCTTGTGCCATATCTAAGCTGCGTTTACAAAATCACTATAATTTTTTTTTTTAATCATACACCCCGAGCAAGGCGGTAACGCCACTGATGTGCAGGGGGTTACGTAAGAGTGAAAAGATTGGAAAAGAGAAAAGCCGGAAACCACATCCTAAACAGGAAACAAGGGATGAACCTCTTCACCTGTTCAATAGACGTGGGTGGAGTGTGAACCGGGCGATAGTTTAGTCTATATACTCCAATTAAAAAAAAAAAAAAAAAAAAAAAAAAAGAATGGAAATGAGTAAAAGATTGGAAAAGAGAAAGCCGGAAATAACATAAACATTGTTTTTATTAAGTTTGGTGGCTTTTTTTCAACCTATTATTCTGCTTTTTTTCCCAACGTAAAAAGTTAAAGAACCTACATTGAGACTAACGATTCCATTCTTACGACTTGTATGAATGAAAACACAAGTTGCCTAATCTATATAAAGATTTGATAGCATCTTCAGTGTTTTGTTGTTTAAGACGACAAGAAAAAAAAAAAACTACATATAATGTACTAGCAGTATAGCCCGGCGTTGCTCGGATGTAATGAAAGCTTTAAAAAACTAATCCATGGTCCTGGAGCTGAAACTCTTTGGACGTTGGCACGAAAGACTAAAAAGCAATATTTGTTTCCAGTTAAAGCAAAACCGTGGACTGAAAGAAAAATGAATGGATGAAAGTCAAATTTTGATTTCCTGGTATCGATATCAAATAAGGTTTGTTTTTTTTTTCGTCGTAAACTAAATTTTGAAGGCTAAATAAGTCCTCTAAGTAAATGGTATCATGGCTGAGACTAAGAACTACAATTATATTTACTTAGAGCCAAACCCGAAGCAAAAACTAAATTAAAAGAGCTGAAAAAATACAGACATACAGGCAGATAAACAGACACACACACACACACACACACACAAACATCTTGCCTTTTATATATATATATATATATATATATATATATATATATATATATATATATTATCGATTTTCTGCAGTATTGTAAGAACTGAAACCGTGAAACTTCTGAATATCGTTTCTTATCTCTTTGTCTATGTGTGTATCAACTTTGATTAAAATCGGACCGCTGCTTCTATAACCCGATTTTTCGATTATCGCTTTTCGATATTTATCGGGGGTACCTCGACACAAAACCTAGCTAAGATCACTCGCAGACGCTTATAGTACAACTGTGTAAATTTTCAAGAAAATCGGATCAGCCGTTTCGGAGTCTATAGTTAACGGAAACACAAACACACACACAAAGTTCCATTCATAAATAAGTTTAGATTTAGATATTCATTGAAAAATAAAGTTTGCTTGTTTTACTAAATTTTATTTAACACCACAATGATAATGCATTTTAAACCGATATAAAGATTATCGTAATTTTTTTTTGTACTACAGCATTATGCTGTGCATTGTTTCAACTAGACATATTTATACCGGTAGGTACCATACCGAGGCAGCTGTTAATTTACTGCTATCCATCGCACAAGAGTACTTACCGGTGCCGATATACCACAGGATTTAAAATTAGTTTTATGTAATTATTGTATTAGACGAGCCACTATTTTTCGAGATAATTTTTAAGATTTAAAATTTTTTATACTTGGAAATATACAGTATTTGTTCATATTTATTTATCACGAGTGATTATTTCATCATCTGGTTGATCAATGCAGTATTGAGTTCGATCCTCGTTAGGTACCTCATTCCTGTCGGGGATAGGGTACATTTTGTCGATGTAGGCCAGTTGTTATTATAATGTGGTCTGTTTCAATTGGATATATTTACAACAGTAGTTAACATACCGAGGCAGTTGTTAGCCTATCGCAATCTATGGCGGCGCAAACACACTTGAGCCGATACACCATAGGATTTAAGATTAACTTTTTGTAATCGTTGTATTAGACGGCGCCTATTTTGCAGGTTAATTTTTCATATTAAAAGATCGCCTTATACTTTGGAAGTACACGGTAATAATTTAAATGATAACCTTACCTATTATTGTACACGTTCCGCGTTCAATAACCAATTCAACCTAATTAAAATTAACAGTAGATGATGTAGTAACAACAGTTCATTTATGGCGATCCAACCGTTCAATAACGCCTTTAGTGTGCTTGTCCAAAATATTACGATGAAGTTCACATTATGGGGCTATGTTGGATACATAATGGTTGACTTTAGAACTGAAGAGGTGAATATTGTTTGTAATCAAAAGTCAATTCCATAAAATAGCAGTCCTTGTAAATAAGCTATTGTGAGTTGAACTTCTCCCTTACTAATGGAATACGAAGGGAATGATTTGATTTGATTTGTTTCATGTTTTCAGTCATTTTATGGGTCATTTAACGGTGAAATTTAATTTTCTTGAGAGGTTTGAAGTAATAAAATGTTGTTCTGCTTTCGCAATTGAATACATGGTAGATGATACTCAAATTTTGTGCATATACATGTTTGTTTGAACATAATTACTGGAGTCGGTGATATGTTTGTTTTATGTTGGAATTTTGCTTAAGTTCTGTTTTTGAATACAGTTTGATTTTTTTTTTTTTTTTTTTTTTTTTTTTTTTTTTTTTTTTTTTTTTTTTTAGAAATTGTTGGATATTATGTGGATTGGTGTCATGAAAAAGTTCTTTCGTATTGATTGTTTGGTTAGTTAAGAGTATATCGACCTCTGGTTTATTTAATGCCGAAATCTAAATATTTTAAACACTGTTTTATGGCTTCAACTCAGAATAATATTTATGTGGGAATTTTGCGGTAACATGTGATGTTGCTAATTCTGCTTTAAAATTCTATTATTAGTATTATCTAAATCTAAACTTATTTATAAATGGAACTTTGTTTGTGTGTGTCCGTTACCTATAGACTTTGAAACGGCTGAACCGATTTATTTTGGAAATTTACACATTTGTGCTATAAGCGTCTGCGAGTGTTCTTAGCTAGGTTTTGTGTCGAGGTACCTCCCGATAAATATCGATAATCGAAAAAATCGGTTTATAGAAGGAGTGGTCTGATTTTAATCAAATTTGATACACTCATAGACAAAGACATAAGAAAGGATATTCAGAAGTTTCAAGGTTTCAGTTCTTACAAGAGTGCAGAAAATCGATAATATATATATATAAAAGCTCTCATTAAACCCGAGCAACGCCGGGCTATACTGCTAGTTTGATATAAATATATTGCTATTATTTTTATACTTATAGTGCTTTGTTTTTGTTTAGGGAGCGTTCATTATTTGCCCACAGCTGGGATCCTAATAGAGTGGATCTGGGAATAATAGCAGTTAAGAGTTGGTTCCACGCTCATCAAAACCTAATATCCTGATCAGAGGTCTTGCTGCTGGTTGTAGTTGATCGTCATACCCAGGACGACCGATTAAGGGAATAAGGATGGTTCGTCCCCAGTCTCCATGGTATGACAGGTCAGCCGTGAAGGTCTGAAGTGGTAAATTTAAAGAAGGGATCTCGAGTGTTACTCTTGTTTTTCTTCAGTGTCCGGCAAAGTGTGTTCAAGCTCGTTGTTAGCTTGTGTGTTTTTTTGATTAAAGAAAAGATAGGTAACAATTTTATAGTACGACTTCAAGAGCACCTGGTAACGACCAATAATTTGTGTGTACGTTAAAAAAAAATGTCGGTTTTTACTCAGATCATGCGTTCTCTCTAGTATGTATTGTTTTTTTTTTTTTTTTTTTTTTTTTTTTTTAGCCGAGTCTGCAACAGCTGACTGACGGGCGATATAAGTCAAGCTTCTTACGTGTGTGTGTGTGTTTCTTCGTCTATTTATACCAATTTATTTAAGGATTTATTTTTTCTTTTAATGACTGGCTTGAAGGCAGAGAAGAGGTCCAGGCAAGGGTTTGGTCTGATTTGATTAAAAAAAAAATACTTTGGATTTACATGGCGAAAAGAGGATAGAAAGATTTTCTCAGCTTTGAAATCTAAGATGGAACTTTGAGGCATAGCAATGTCAGGTACCCGCTTGTCCTTTCCTACCCACCCTTCATCGACCTTTTTTTTTTTCGGGTGGGGGATGGGGAGTACTTTCTTGCCAGTTTCCATCCCTCTCTTCTCGTTTTCTTTTTCTATTTCTGCTATTTCTTTTCAAACACACCTACCATCTGCAGAACTCGCTGCTCCCCACAAAATATTCTTCTCTTATCGGATCTGATATATAAAACACTATCTGCATGGCTGTGTATGCATACGTGTGTTTATTTGCATAAATTTCTCTCTTTGTGCATGATTGCCTGTAGATGTGTTCGTGGTTTTTGCTTGCTTCTGTCTTTGTGTGCGTGTATTCACGCATGCGCAAAAAGACATAGCGAATGAAAATTATTCTGACTGGGAGCAGAATCTGTAATGTGATTGATACCGACTTGGCAGCCCGGCTGCACTCACTCTCTCACCGGCGTGATGCGGCTTCCCTGTGCCTCTTCTATAAATACTTTCACTGCTTCTGCTCCGATGAACTTAGATCATTGGTGCCTCTTAGGTATGAATTTGCACGAGATACTAGATTAGCAATTAGGTCCCACTCTTTTACAGTGAAACAGATAAAATATAACCGCAATTTTTACTCCAACAGCTTCTTTTCTCGCACTTCCCGCCTGTGGAATTCCCTTTCATATACTTGCTTCTCCGACAACTACAATCTCCAGGAATTTAAATGTCAGGTCAATAGACACCTCTTATCACACTAACTCGCATCCATTCTCTCAAACTCTCTTCCCATCTACCCCACCCCCATCCTCGGTATCCTCATCCGTCTATCACCCTCCTCCCGATATTTCCTATAACTAACCACTCTTTCTCATCACTTTCCCCTATGTAACCCCCTGCGCAACAGTGGTAGTGGAATGCCTTGCTTGGGATGAAATGATTAAAAAAAAAAATGTAAGCATTCATAAACGGACTTTTAAGTAAACAAGCATCAGGTTTCTGGTCTGACTCGCTCCTAATTTTAAAATATAACTCGCTATGACCATTTCGTCTTTCTGAATTGTTGACTTTAACGATTCTTGACATACGAGGGATGTCCTCTAAAACGAATTAACTATATTCAATAAAATGTTGGGCATATATCGCTAGTCAGCTATGCGTCCTTGTCGTCGTCGTCATCCAAGATTAATGCGCTGGTTCTGTCGTGTTGTGACACGGAGTCTAGAAAGACACAGCGCTTTACTTGACCGAGTCAATCGTGATGGTAATATTCAGTACTCAGCAAGACAAGTTGCTGCAATATAATTGTCTTCTTTCTTCTCTCTAGACCAGCGTTTCTCAAGAACCCTAAAGCTTCGCAAAAGGTCCCTAAGTGTTCCGCGAAAACAAGTGAAATAAGCTAATGCACTTTTGACATTTTTATTTAATTTCATATACGTAATATTACTAAACACGCGCAATACATTCATGGTTGTTGTTTAAATAAGAATGTTTCATTTCATCAAATGCCTCTGACAATAACATTTTCTTGCTCATTTATTGGTTCACAGAAGATTTTGCCTTGATTTACCTTGTCTTTTCAACATTGCTAGTAAAGGATAAAGAAGTAATAAACTAATGCTGCCATTATCTGTTTCCGTTCTGTTTACATTTATATTATACGTTTATGATGCTGGCTTCTTTATACGTTTCTGTTGCTGGCTTCTTTATACGTTTATGATGCTGGCTTCTTTATACGTTTATGATACCGGCTTCTTTATACGTTTATGATACCGGCTTCTTTATACGTTTATGATACCGGCTTCTTTATACGTTTATGATACCGGCTTCTTTATACGTTTACGATGCTGGCTTCTTTATACGTTTACGATGCTGGCTTTTTTATACGTTTATGATACCGGCTTTTTTATACGTTTATGATGCCGGCTTCTTTATACGTTTATGATACCGGCTTCTTTATACGTTTATGATACCGGCTTCTTTATACGTTTATGATACCGGCTTCTTTATACGTTTATGATGCCGGCTTCTTTATACGTTTACGATGCCGGCTTCTTTATACGTTTACGATGCTGGCTTTTTTATACATTTACGATACCGGCTTTTTTATACGTTTATGATACCGGCTTCTTTATACGTTTATGATACCGGCTTCTTTATACGTTTATGATACCGGCTTCTTTATACGTTTATGATACGGGCTTCTTTATACGTTTATGATACGGGCTTCTTTATACGTTTATGATACGGGCTTCTTTATACGTTTATGATACGGGCTTCTTTATACGTTTATGATACGGGCTTCTTTATACGTTTATGATACCGGCTTCTTTATACGTTTATGATACCGGCTTCTTTATACGTTTATGATGCCGGCTTCTTTATACGTTTATGATGCCGGCTTCTTTATACGTTTATGATGCCGGCTTCTTTATACGTTTATGATGCCGGCTTCTTTATACGTTTATGATACCGGCTTCCTTATAAGTTTATGATACTGGCTTCTTCATATTATAGATATATGATATTGGTGTCTTATGTTTATTTTTTACGTTTGTGTTTAGAATTTTTTGAGTTAATAAAAACTCCCCGATACAGTATTATAAACGAACAGTATGAACTTTATTTAGCATTATCGAAAAAATTGACAAAAAAAGTCTTAACTTTTCCTTAAACCAGTTATTTAAAAATATATACTTTGATATCTCCTACGTGAACTATGATAACAATAAAATGAGAAAAATATGCACTTTTTACATACTTCGGATATATGACGTTCCGGCCTTCTTCAAGTGCTAGGAATTTCGAACCGAACTTTTTATTACGATCGCTAATATATATCATTCTCATTCCATGTGCGATGCCACTTCTGATACCCATGTAGTTATCTCCCTTTCAATTAGCTCTCTATTTATTCACTACTGCTGTAGCCTGCTATTGAACTCATAACTCTTTGGGTCAAATAACTGGAAGTAATCAACGTCTATATCCACTGGGCCATGTGTCTTTGAAGAAATATGGTAAATAATTTTGTTTTTTGCGCAGGAGTTCCTTCAGACTTGTGATTTATTTTAAGGGTTACGCAAGAGTAAAAAGGTTGGGAAATGCTGCTCTAGATCAGAGGCCGGCAAAGTTTTGGAGAGTGAGGGCCAAAAAGCTATGTAGAATCATGGAGAAGGGCCAAACAGCTATGGCTCCTGCGTCATGGAGAAGAAACATGTTATTAAAAATGTGAAATTTTCTATGTGTTTGAAGAAAGCAAGGATTCAATATAATTTAATATCTGACGGGAATTTTGTTAAAAAAATATTACTTCTTAAAAATAAATGTTTCATAAATCAGTACCGAAAAAAAGTTTCATTAAAATCGGTTGAAAACACTATTTTATATTCATTTAAAAGTGCCCGCTCACAAAAGCAATTTCACAGAAAAAATGGAAGTGAGGCCGTACGCTAATTTTAGCGATCCCTATAAATAAAAAATAAAAGTAAAACACAGTCTCCAGATAAAAAGAATTTTTTTTTTTTAAAATTTTGACGCAATATATTCAGACAGTCATTTTGGTTTCGTTTACCTATATTTATATCGTGTCCAGAGTAAGGTAGCGGGCCGGATAAGATTCACTCAAGGGCCGGATGTGGCCCGCAGGTCGGGGATTGCCGACCGCTGGTCTAGACAATTACCCAGAACCACTGATCATAATAGAAAGGACGGTAACTGGCTCTTACCATAACGTAGCGTCGAGCGATTGGAGTAACTACAGCATTTCTGTAACAACAGTGTCATTTTTGCGGAAACTTACCCGATAAATTGAGGCATCAAGGTGATTAATCGGTCATCGGAATTAACCAAGTCTGTCAATTACCTTTTTTGTTACTTAATCTAGACTGTGCCTAGTGGTGCTGTGGATATCGACTTGGAGCGAGAAATCGTAAAACCGAGTTCGAATTCCAATTGAATTCGTTGCATTCACTTACACGCAAATAATCTTGGGAACGGTATTAATTCACCTTTTCCCTCCAGTTATGAATAAAATAAGAGGTTGGGTTCTAGAACCTTGGTTGGCAACCAGTCTACCGCAGAAAGTAATGGTAAACTACTGCAAGAAAAATCTGCTCAGTCAGTCATGTCTCGAAAGAGACATGATCGCCGAAGCGTGTATCACGTATGGCACTTAACTGACTGAATGGATCTAGGCTGTACTATATGATGCGGTGTTTCACATGATGGACGGACCAAGTGTTAAGGATGGAATACCTAAGCAACTGTTGTTTAAGCGATTTTTTTTCCCTTTGTTTGAGTCTTCCGGTTCAAAGGGTGATATCAAAGCGTCAAAGAAGCAACAGCGTTCAAAAATACTTGTGGTACCACAAAAACCTATCGATCTAAACTTATTTATCAATGGAACTTTGTCAGAGTGTGTGTGTGTGTGTGTGTCTCCGTTACCTATAGACTTCAAAACGGCTGAACCGATTTTTTAAAATTTGTCCTATAAGCGTCTGCGAGTGTTCTTAAATAGGTTTTGTGTCATGGTAACCCCCGATAAATATCGATAATCGAGAAAATCGGGTTATAGAAAGAGTGATCCGATTTTAATCAAATTTGATACACTCATAGACAAAGACATAAGAAACGATATTCAGAAGTTTCAAGGTTGCAGTTCTTACAATAGTGCAGAAAATCGATTATATATATATATAAAAGGCAAGATGTTTGTGTGAGAGTCTGTTTATCTGCCTTTATGTCTGTATTTTTTCAGCCTTTTTATTTTAGTTTTTGCTTCGGGTTTGGCACTGAGTAGGTATAATTGTAGTTCTTAGTCTCAGCCATGATACCATTTACTCAGAGGATTTATTTAGTCTTCAAAATTCAGTTTACGACGAAAAAACTTATTTGATATCGATACCAGGAAATCAATATTTGACTTAAATCCATTCATTTTTCTTTCAGTCTACGGTTTCACTTTAACTGGAAACAACTATTGCTTTTCAAACTTTCGTGTCAACGTCCAAAGAGTCTGAGCTCCAGGACCATGGATTAGTTTTAAAGCTTTCATTACACCCGAGCAACGCCGGACTGTACTGCTAGTACCTATTAATGCCAACTTTTCTGTCTATCATTGCAGACGTCTGCTCAGGCACATTTGTGTTTGTTCACTACCCACAGAGCTCATCTGTGTTTTATTCTGCAACTATACTAAGTCACAGTTTCTGGGAGAGAGTGCGTTATCTGGCTGGCTAAAGCCAGCACGCTCAAACCCTCAGTCACGATGACTTGTACCTTTGAGCTAGTACAACCATCGACGGCTCCCAAAGAGTCCCGTCTACCCAATTTCACTAACAAGGATTGGGCCAACCCGTGGTATGGTTTTAAGGCACTTTCCAAAGGTGTCACACACTGGGATCGTCTTCTTCAGACCGATAGCATCAAGAAGTTATCTTCCCGACAAATCGGCCATGGCGAGATTTGAGCCCGGGCTTCATAGTCAGCAAGTGAACATTCTAATTAATTAATCTGTTATTAATTCATTAATTATAATTAATTAATGTGTTGCATTCATATCAAATTAAATTTACAGCCATCACATACTCTCAATACTTCCCAGAAAAGTATATCTATAGTAATAATAAATGGCTGGTCACTTGTTTTTGAGGATACCTGTCTACCATGGCCATGGCGGCTAGCTAATCCCCATTGCAGACACCTACTCAGGCACATTTGTTTGTTCAACACCCGAAGATCCCACCTGTGGTTTATACTGCAACTATACTGACCAAACCTTAGTTACAGTTTCTGAGAGAGAGCATGTTATTTAGTGTGAACAACAGTTTGAACAAGGCAAGGACACTCAAACCCTCAGTCACGATGACTTGTAACTTTGAGCTAGTACAACCATCGACGGCTCCCAAAGAGTCCCGTCTACCCAATTTCACTAACAAGGATTGGGCCATGCACCCAATAAGCAGCAGTCGTCTTTCAAACAACCTAGTTAACCATTGCATATTAACAATGATGTATATGAGGGAGGATATTATACGTCTCCTCCTCTCAGTGTCACCGTTAAGTTCTTTGTGTGAATATTGGACTTTAAAGATTATCTTGACGGTATCCTGAGAGTGTCTGTCTGGGGGTGGCTGTGTAACCCTGTGTTTCTGTCACGTAGTAGTACACTGATGAACTAAAACCTCCTATGCTTAGCTGGTTTGACTATATCTCTTTTTTTGTCTATTACTGTTTCACGATTTCTTTTTCTTAAAAAAAAAATATAGTTGGGGTACTTTTTATTTGCATACCCACTCACGTTTTCTATCCTCCTTTGTAACACAATTGCAACACGATTCTCAACTTCAGCCATTAACATCTAACCAATCTCTTGAATCTTCTTTGCCATTGCTACATTCTCACTGGGCATATTTCAATCACGACATGACGCTTTCGAACGTACGTATGGCTGGTAAAGCTTAATTGTTACAGGATTAGACTGAGAGTGTTGAGGTCTAAAATTCGGTCCCCTGTCGTTAATACAGTAAAATCTCGATTTATTGTATATCGGATTTAAGGAACCACGAATTGATTTTTTATTTTTAAGAATTTAAATGAATCTGTTGTGGCGAAATCTTCGTCGCCAAGTTGTTGTGGGCTGGTTGGGCCAGGAATAAAGACACAGAAACCAGAAGGTAGATTTAAACAAGTGTATTAGCATAAAACATAGATACAATAATACGTGTTAGTAATCAGCAAAATAGAAGTGTAAGTCCGAACGGTATAGTTACGCTGCATCTTGACTGTCTCTTGACTGCGTCACAGAAAGTCACTCAGGTTATTATTTATTGACGGAGAAAGAGTCCATTTCTATAGACAGGGCACCATAACAGAATAATGGAGCAAAACACGTCTTTGTGGGTGACAAACTCTTTCCCACTCTACAGTCTGTCTCTCACAGACAAAATGTCGCAAGCCTCTCGCTGTTTTATAGTTACTTATGTGCGTTGTAGTGCAGTGGATATGAACTAGGAACAACAAATCGGCGTGTCGAGTTCGAATTTCGGTTGAATTCCTTACATTTACGTACGCACAAATATCCTTGGGAAAGGTATTAATCCATATCCTCCCTCCAGTTATAGGTTAAATAAGACGACAGATAGGGTTCTAGAGACTTGGCTGGCAACCAGTCTACCGCAGAAAGCAATGGCAGCCTACTGCGGTATAGTCTTCTGCCCAGTCAGTCATATCTATTTCGAGACATGATCGCCCAAAGCGTGTATCACGTACGGTACAACTGCCTGACATGAAAAGTGATCAGACGAACTACATTCCTTAATACCACCAGTTCTCGAACCCGCCCGCCATGCTACGCGCACTATAACAAACCACCCTCAATCTTTCCGTATTCCACTGGAGGTAACTAACTTCCATTCTAGCAGCTTCTTCCTGCGAACCGCTGTTCTGTGGAACCGACTCCCAAGAGGATGCTTCCCTGATCACTACAATCTTAACCTCTTCAAGTCTAGAGCTATCTTCCCCCTCCCATATCTGTATAAACTGTGCCTCTTACTCTGTAAACCTCTACTTCAAGTGACTTTTCTGACCTTGTACAACATAAATCTCACTGTTAGAAAATATTTAATAATTCATCGGTTCGGTGTTAATAGCTACTAGTAAAATACCCTTCAAAACTGGTAGGATTACTTACGGATGAAACTTTGAAAATTTTCTACGAATCGTTTATGAGTAAAAAGTGTTGTGGAGTAATTTTCACACTGAAGGTTAATCGTACTATGTCGGTTGCTAATCGACTTAACGTACCCAAAATGTTAGGAACTTGGTAATCCTCAACTGTAAGCTGACATCTTAGTATTCAGCTAACTGGCTACTAATATCAACTACCTAGTGGTTCTACTGAACTTCTATGAACTTCTCAAGAACTTCTCGAGTTAACTTTTATTAATATAGGAGGGAGAGTCCATTATCTGAGGAATAGGTGTGTAAATTACATAGTAACTAATTTATACAGCAGCACTTTCTAAAATCCTCTCAATATGAGCAAGAAAGGGTGCGTACAATTGTTTTGATATCTTATACGGTTTTACCTGACATTGGCAATTTGCTTGCTGGCTATCTTGGAGTTAACAAAATGCTGATCTGCAGAATTTGCTCATCCTTTGCGAAATGAGGGATTTATCGGTTTTAAGAAATGCGCTCTATGCCATTTGTTTAAATCGATGATAATGGAAAAGCCCGGAAGAAAGGTTTATTCTCACATTTATGGGGATTATTATATCTGTGATATAATAACACTGTATTTCACGGACGAAGCAGAATAGCTGAAAGGAAAAAAGAATGACCTGCTTTTTATAATCGCAGTCGTACACAAAATTTTATACACTTACCCGACGCAGAGAAAAACTGTTTAAGAAAAAAATGTAGGACCTTTCTTGTAATATTTCACGAAAGAAAAACTGTAGTTAAAACAGTTTCTTTTTGAACCCCATACAGATTATTTTCCTGTAAGATCTATCGCTGTGGGATAGGGATGTCCTCCTTCTCCAGACTCTACTTTGCAACTGTCCTTTGTCACTCACTCCCTCTGACGCCACTCACCGGTCGTCACGTGACAATCTCAACAAAATGGCGACAGTTGCCTTTTGTATCTTTACACAATGTTTTACTATTCACGTAGGTATTGTCTGTCTTTTGTTAAAAGATTAAGGTAAACTGATAAGTTTGTGTGTCATGAAAAGCGGCTCGGGTTGAGGAAACGGGGAGCAGTGTTCAAATTCCAGTCGAGTTAATTACATTTACTTACATGCTAATACCCTTTGGAAAGGTATGAATCCATCTCCCTCCATCTCTGTGTAAAAATAGCAGGTCTGATTAGGATCTTTAGCCTTGGTTGGCAATCAGTCTAAGAGAAGGAACACTTTGAATTCAAACTAGTCTTGAACCTCACGTATCGCACTATCCTGAAAAATTACTATTAATTTGCATATCCTTCGAGATACGGCAGATTTGTTTCACGGAGCCGGTTCAACCGACTTTGGGTAAATACCACAACAAGTACAGTATAACCCGGATATAAAATAGATTTTCTCTGGTCCCAAATTAGAGCCTGTGGTAAGGTATATAAAATAGACCAATCCCTGATATAAGAGAAACCCGGATATAAGATAACCTTTATCCGGGCCCGGCAACTCTATTATATCATGGTTACACTGTACAAGTAAAATGAACCATGACAGATTGACAACAAATTTTTGTTTTTAGTAAAATAATACAGTGTAACCTTGATATAAGAGAGTTGCCGGGACCGGATAAAAGGACTCATATATTCGGATCTCTTAATCAGTCTCTTATATCCGGGTCTCTTATATCCGGGTTATAATGTATATCAGTGCTTCTCAAATGGTAAATTTTTGTTTTGTTCCCTGAAGGTCTTTACCCCTTCAAATCTTTCCAAAACATCTTTATTTCCGTGCAAATGTAAATGCTGAACTCAAATCGGTAATTGTTTATTGAAGAAACCTAATCTAGCAGAAAAATAGGGAACTTCTTGTCGCTGTTTATCTCACCCCGTAAACATGCTTCAGAAAATGTTATTCACTGCAGAATGACTTCACGCGTAGTTTGCCGATTTTTCGACCAATTTACTCATTTTTGCGATTAATACGCGGAAATTGAGTTCCGAAGCTAAACAAATCGCGGATTATTTGCTCAAAGGAAGTAAACAGGCCGAAATAAGTATCCTACGCCTCAAGTCATTCAGCGGTGAATCAGATATGAAAACGGTGGTAAGGGATGAGATATAGTTAGATTTTTTTCTAGTCGATAACAGGGAAAAAGGTAGGTTTCTTCAATAAGCTATTATCGATTTGAGTTCAGCATATACATTTGCACGTAATTAAGGAAGTTTAGGAAAGATTTGACGGGGTAAAATCCTTCGGGGAACAAAACAAAAATTTTCCTCTCAAACTATCTGATGTGGCGGACTGGTAGTTTTTTTTTTTTTAATGTGCCAGGGATCGGCAAGCAAAGCAAGCCAATCCAACTGAGTAAGAACTGGGGGACTGTGAACCCCGGAAATTTTTTTTTTTTTTTTTTTTTTTGAGATATGTACAGTTTTAGGGACATTTTGAGACTATCTGTAATAAACATGAGGACATGATATCTTGTTCATTCTAAAGGCAGTCATCATTGACGTAACAAGTCTTCCCAGTGTGCCATTGACCGGTACCATATTTGTGCTATATTAGTTATGACCACTGGTTTCGAGGGTATATATTTTTAAAAATCCAGAGAAAATATTTAAAGTTAATATTAATACTTCGTAAGCATTTTGAATTTAATAAAAGACATTAATCTTCTAAAAAATAGACAAACAGTAAAACAAAATATTAATTTTAATTGATTCAAGACGTATTTAAAATATCCATATGATTAAACTTTTTTCCAATATTCGCCATTTTTTTTATGATATTTGATAAGACAAAACAATAAATGAATGAAAATATACAAAAAATAATTATCAATCCAAAATGAGATGAATTTTTGTAAATTGCTACTTCAATCAATAATAAACAAGACTGCAATAATAAAACAATTACCTTTTATATGGTTTATAACCAAAAGAAATCAAAATCTCACAAAGGGGTAAAATACACGAATTTTTGTTTATTTTATGTTTTGCATAATGTGTGATATTCGAATGTATACGGCGTCCTTAAAAACAGGATTTTTTTTTATAATAAACAATTTTGTTACAAATACATTTGCTTAAAAATAAAAGTAAATGTAAGTTAGTTGCCATAGGTGATACACGCTTTGGGCGATCATGTCTCGAAAGAGACATGACCGACTGGGCAGAAAGTTATCCCGCAGTAGGTTGCCATTGCTTTCTGCGGTAGACTGGTTGCCAACCAAGGCTATAGAACCCAATCTGTCCTTTTATTTAACCTATAACTGGAGGGAAGAGAAGGATTAATACCTTTCTCAAGGGTATTTGTGCGTAAGTGAATGCAAGGAATTCAACTAGAATTCGAACTCTGCTCCCCGAGTTGTCGTTCCGAGTCGATATCGACTGCACCAGAACGAATCTCCAAAAAGAAAAATTAAATAAAATATCCTGGCAGTCTCTTGTGGCATAGTTTTACTATTGTTTCTTTCTTTTCTGGACAATCTCCGCGTACCGGCAGACGATGGCTCGCGTACCGACGATGGTACACGTACCACACTTTGAGTACCACTGATGTATATTATATACAAATAAACTCTGGTGCAAATTAATTAAAACAAAACGGATATCTTCCTAGGATCTTTCATACTTTCCCTGATCACATATACGTCGTCTGTTGGCGTTGTTTTCTCTTCCGGCCGCTTTTTACTTTACGTTTTGGACTGATAAATCCAGTTTGTTTATTCGCCTTGATGACACGACTGACAGTTGAATGTCTGACACCAGCAATATCCGCGATCTCTCTGTAAGGCGTGCCAGTGTGTTTGTGCAATGTTACAATTTTTGTACGCTTCCTTGGAGTAATGTCCATCGCAGACAATGGTCGTAAGACAATAGTATCTGAGTGTGATAAAAAATCTGATGCAATCACAGATAACGCAATATTCTTCAAGGCCAAACAAATTTCATCATACAACCCGAAAATAGATTCATATTGATGCACATCGCTGCAAATAACCTAATCTGAGGAAATAGAAATCGATTTCACCCTGTCACTTAAGTGGATTTAAAAATGTCCGTATGTTAAAAGAACGGAACCTAAAGCACTTGTTTCAATTAATTTGCACACGGTTGTATAACGTGTGCAGTTAATATCGTTAGTTAACTTGTGTTTATATTTCTCGTTTTCTTCATAAGTCTGGCAGTACTCGACGATACTAAATTGTGTTTATTAGTTATTGCTATTTACCAACAAGTTGTTTAAAATCTTGGAATTTCGTTTATTATAGGTCAAGATTGCATCTGATTTGGAAAGATGTTCCCTTAACGAACTCGACTTGGGGAGTGATTGTCAAGTGTATGAGCAAAAAGTAAAAGAATGAACCCTTTTTTTTTGTTATTTAAAGGAAGATTTTAAAAAACACATATGACTGAAAGCGAATAAGAATGGTGAAAGAAAGCGAGAAAATTTTTAAAGGATAAAAAAAATGAAAGTAGAACGAAAACAAAAATGTTGACATAAATGAGCAAGGAAAAATAGTTTTAAAAAAGGGCAACAAGAAAAAAAAAAGTGAAGATTAGAAGGAAGGACGTTTTTGAAGAAGAGATGAAGGATGGAATGAAGCAATAAAATTGCCGCCAAAATATTGAGACATAAAAAGACAAAAACAAAATTGGAAGCAATCAAGTAATATATATATATATATATATATATATATATATATATATATATAATTTTTTTTTTTTTTTTTTTAATGAAAAACGGGAGAATAAGTCAAAGAAATAAAATCTTGCAGAAATAAAAGGAATTAGAACAAAAACAAAATTGAGAAAGTAATCAGAAAATGTTTGGCACTCCTGGTTTTATTTCCATTTATTAATTGGAAGTGTTTTTTTTTTGTTTGTTTTTTTTTTTTAACCCACCATCCTCACCCGGCCTCAATCGTCTCTTTTCGTTAAGTCTCACAATCTCTCGTCTTTATTTGAGAATTCCTGAATTTTACAGTTCTGCTAATGCAGCACGTGCCTTCGCCAATGTCAGAATTGATGTTTGTCTTAGAATGGCTTAACATTTGGCGTTTGTGAGTGAAGGTGTTGTGGGTGGTGCCGATGGAATGTGAGAGTAGGGATTGGTAAGCAGGAGAAATCATTATTTTCTCTTTTTCTGCATTTTCTTCATTGCTTATTATTTCTTGTAGTTTCCCTTTTGCACTCTTATTCTACGTCTTTGTCATAATTTGCATCTTTCTATATTCGTCGTCCTTTTCTCTTCCTCGTTGTTCTTTCCTTTTCTCTGTTCCTGTTTTGCTTTCCTTCCCTCTCTTTCTGTCTTATCTTTCTTACTCGCTCTCTTTCTGTCTTCCTTTCGCTTTCATCCTGTCTTCCGCTACATTTCTCTCCCTTTCCCTCTCTCTCTCTCTTCCTCTCCCTTTCCCTCTCTCTCTTCCACGTTGTCTCCCTTTCCCTCTCTCTCTTCCTCGTTGTCTCCCTTTCGCTCTCTCTCTTCCTCGTTGTCTTCCTTTCCCTCTCTCTCTTCCTCGTTGTCTTCCTTTCCCTCTCTCTCTTCCTCGTTGTCTTCCTTTCCCTCTCTCTCTTCCTCGTTGTCTCCCTTTCCCTCTCTGTCTTCCTCGCTGTCTTCCTCTCCTTTCCCTCTCTCTCTTCCTCGCTGTATTCCTCTCTTTCCCTCTCTCTCTTCCTCGCTGTCTTCCTCTCCTTTCCCTCTCTCTCTTCCTCGCTGTCTTCCTCTCCTTTCCCTCTCTCTCTTCCTCGCTGTCTTCCTCTCCCTATTCCTCTCTCTCTCTTCGTCGCTGTCTTCCTCTCCCTATTCCTCTCTCTCTCTTCGTCGCTGTCTTCCTCTCCCTATTCCTCTCTCCCTCTTCGTCCCTGTCTTCCTCTCCCTATTCCTCTCCCTCCCTTCGTCCCTGTCTTCCTCTCCCTCCTTCCTCTCTCCCTCTTCGTCCCTGTCTTCCTCTCTCCCTCTTCGTCGCTGTCTTCCTCTCTCCCTCTTCGTCGCTGTCTTCCTCTCTCCCTCTTCGTCGCTGTCTTCCTCTCTCCCTCTTCGTCGCTGTCTTCCTCTCTCCCTCTTCGTCGCTGTCTTCCTCTCTCCCTCTTCGTCGCTGTCTTCCTCTCTCCCTCTTCGTCGCTGTCTTCCTCTCTCCCTCTTCGTCGCTGTCTTCCTCTCTCCCTCTTCGTCGCTGTCTTCCTCTCTCCCTCTTCGTCGCTGTCTTCCTCTCTCCCTCTTCGTCGCTGTCTTCCTCTCTCCCTCTTCGTCGCTGTCTTCCTCTCTCCCTCTTCGTCGCTGTCTTCCTCTCTCCCTCTTCGTCGCTGTCTTCCTCTCTCCCTCTTCGTCGCTGTCTTCCTCTCTCCCTCTTCGTCGCTGTCTTCCTCTCTCCCTCTTCGTCGCTGTCTTCCTCTCTCCCTCTTCGTCGCTGTCTTCCTCTCTCCCTCTTCGTCGCTGTCTTCCTCTCTCCCTCTTCGTCGCTGTCTTCCTCTCTCCCTATTCCTCTCTCCCTCTTCCTCGCCCTATTCCTCTCTCCCTCTTCCTCGCCCTATTCCTCTCTCCCTCTTCCTCGCCCTATTCCTCTCCCTATTCCTCTCTCCCTCTTTGTCGCCGTCTTTCTCTCCCTATTCCTCTCTCCCTCTTTGTCGCCGTCTTTCTCTCCCTATTCCTCTCTCCCTCTTTGTCGCTGTCTTTCTCTCCCTATTCCTCTCTCTCTCCCTATTCCTCTCTCCCTATACTTCCCTATGGTTCTCTTTCTCTCTATACTTCCCTCTTATTGATTAGCTGATTGCAGTTGAAACAAAATATTTTATTCAAATTTTTATTTAAAGTTCTAACTTTTTTATATAGTTCTCAGTATTCTGTTTTGTTTCTCTCCTTTTGTTTTCTTTTACACCTGATACACTGTTTATTTTACCTTTCCTTTCATTTATTAACAAATTAATTGATATCATTTTCATATAATATTAATCTTTTTTGTATCCTTTTGTTCTCTTCCATTCTTTCATATTTCTCTCTCTTTTATCTCTCCTTATCTCTCGCTCTCTCCCTTTTTTATCTCTCCGTATCTCTCTCCCGTTTTTTATCTCTCCGTATCTCTCTCTCTCTTTTATCTCTCCGTATCTCTTTCTCTCTTTTATCTCTCCGTATCTCTCTCTCTCTTTTTTATCTCTCCTTATCTCTCGCTCTCTCCCTTTTTTATCTCTCCGTATCTCTCTCTCTTTTTTATCTCTCCGTATCTCTCTCTCTTTTTTATCTCTCCGTATCTCTCTCTCTTTTTTATCTCTCCGTATCTCTCTCTTTTTTATCTCTCCGTATCTCTCTCTCTTTTTTATCTCTCCGTATCTCTCTCTCTTTTTTATCTCTCCGTATCTCTCTCTCTCTTTTATCTCTCCGTATCTCTCTCTCTCTTTTATCTCTCCGTATCTCTCTCTCTCTTTTATCTCTCCGTATCTCTCTCTCTCTTTTATCTCTCCGTATCTCTCTCTCTCTTTTATCTCTCCGTATCTCTCTCTCTCTCTCTTTTATCTCTCCGTATCTCTCTCTCTCTTTTTTATCTCTCCGTATCTCTCTCCCTTTTTTATCTCTCCGTATCTCTCTCTCTCTTTTATCTCTCCGTATCTCTCTCTCTCTTTTATCTCTCCGTATCTCTCTCTCTCTTTTTTATCTCTCCGTATTTTTATCTCTCCTTATCTCTCGCTCTCTCCCTTTTTTATCTCTCCGTATCTCTCTCTCTCTCTCTTTTATCTCTCCTTATCTCTCGCTCTCTCCCTTTTTTATCTCTCTGTATCTCTCTCTTTTATCTCTCCGTATCTCTCTCTCTTTTATCTCTCCATATCTCTCTCTCTCTTTTATCTCTCCGTATCTCTCTCTCTTTTTTGTCTCTCCGTATCTCTCTCTCTCTCTTTTTATCTCTCCTTATCTCTCGCTCTCTCCTTTTTTATCTCTCCGTATCTCTCTCCCTTTTTATCTCTCCGTATCTCTCTCCCTTTTTTATCTCTCCATGTCTCTCTCTCTCTCTTTTTATCTCTCCGTATCTCTCTCTCTCTTTTATCTCTCCGTATCTCTCTCTCTCTCTCTCGCTTTAATCTCTCCGTATCTCTCTCTCTCTCTCTCTTTTATCTCTCCGTATCTCTCTCTCTTTTTATCTCTCCGTATCTCTCTCTCTCTTTTATCTCTCCGTATCTCTCTCTCTCTCTCTCTCTTTTATCTGTCCGTATCTCTCTCTCTCTTTTATCTGTCCGTATCTCTCTCTCTCTTTTATCTGTCCGTATCTCTCTCTCTCTTTTATCTGTCCATGTCTCTCTCTCTCTTTTATCTGTCCGTATCTCTCTCTCTCTTTTATCTCTCCGTATCTCTCTCTTTTTTTATCTCTCCTTATCTCTCGCTCTCTCCCTTTTTTTATCTCTCCGTATCTCTCTCCCGTTTTTTATCTCTCCGTATCTCTCTCTCTCTTTTTATCTCTCCGTATCTCTTTCTCTCTTTTATCTCTCCGTATCTCTCTCTCTCTTTTATCTCTCCTTATCTCGCTCTCTTTCCCCTTTTTTATCTCTCCGTATCTCTCTCTCTTTTTATCTCTCCGTATCTCTCTCTCTTTTTTATCTCTCCGTATCTCTCTCTCTTTTTTTATCTCTCCGTATCTCTCTCTCTCTTTATCTCTCCGTATCTCTCTCTCTCTTTTTATCTCTCCGTATCTCTCTCTCTCTCTTTTATCTCTCCGTATCTCTCTCTCTCTCTCCTTTTATCTCTCCGTATCTCTCTCTCTCTCTTTTATCTCTCCGTATCTCTCTCTCTCTTTTTTATCTCTCCGTATCTCTCTCTCTCTTTTTATCTCTCCGTATCTCTCTCTCTCTTTTATCTCTCCGTATCTCTCTCTCTCTTTTATCTCTCCCGTATCTCTCTCTCTCTTTTTATCTCTCCGTATTTTTATCTCTCCTTATCTCTCGCTCTCTCCCTTTTTATCTCTCCGTATCTCTCTCTCTCTCTCTTTTATCTCTCCTTATCTCTCGCTCTCTCCCTTTTATCTCTCTGTATCTCTCTTTTTATCTCTCCGTATCTCTCTCTCTCTTTTATCTCTCCGTATCTCTCTCTCTGTCTCTCCGTATCTCTCTCTCTTTTTATCTCTCCGTATCTCTCTCTCTCTTTCTCTCTCGCCCTCTCTCTCGCTCTCTCCTTTTTATCTCTCCGTATCTCTCTCCCTTTTTTATCTCTCCGTATCTCTCTCTCTTTTATCTCTCCGTATCTCTCTCTCTCTTTTTATCTCTCCGTATCTCTCTCTCTCTTTTATCTCTCCGTATCTCTCTCTCTCTCTCTCTCGCTAATCTCTCCGTATCTCTCTCTCTCTCTCTCTTTTATCTCTCCGTATCTCTCTCTCTTTTATCTCTCCGTATCTCTCTCTCTCTTTTATCTCTCCGTATCTCTCTCTCTCTCTCTCTTTTATCTGTCCGTATCTCTCTCTCTCTTTTATCTGTCCGTATCTCTCTCTCTCTCTCTCTCTCTCTCTCTCTGTCTCTCGCTCTCTCCCTTTTTTATCTCTCCGTATCTCTCTCTCTCTCTCTTTTATCTCTCCGTATCTCTCTCTCTCTCTCTCTTTTATCTCTCCGTATCTCTCTCTCTCTCTCTTTTATCTCTCCGTATCTCTCTCTCTCTCTCTCTTTTATCTCTCCGTATCTCTCTCTCTCTCTCTCTTTTATCTCTCCATGTCTCTCTCTCTCTCTCTTTATCTGTCTCTCTCTCTCTCTTTTATCTCTCCGTATCTCTCTCTCTCTTTTATCTCTCCGTATCTCTCTCTCTCTCTTTTATCTCTCCATGTCTCTCTCTCTCTCTTTTATCTCTCCGTATCTCTCTCTCTCTCTCTCGCATCTCTCCGTATCTCTCTCTCTCTCTCTCTGTCTCTCCGTATCTCTCTCTCTCTCTCTCGCATCTCTCCGTATCTCTCTCTCTCTCTCTCGCATCTCTCCGTATCTCTCTCTCTCTCTCTCTCGCATCTCTCCGTATCTCTCTCTCTCTCTCTCCGTCTCTCCGTATCTCTCTCTCTCTCTCTCATCTCTCCGTATCTCTCTCTCTCTCTCTCGCATCTCTCCGTATCTCTCTCTCTCTCTCTCGCATCTCTCCGTATCTCTCTCTCTCCGTTTCGCATCTCTTTCATGAATCAGTTTCTTTCTCCTTCTCTCTCACACGTATTCGTTTGTCTCCCTTGCTTCCTCTCGCATCTTTTCTCTCCCTTAATATCTTTTTCTCTTCTACTTAACATTTTCTTTTTTTTTTATTTGAATTTACTTCTATTAAAGATTTTCATATTTGCAAAGTACAAAGTACACTTTTCCCTCTGTCATTTCCTTTTCTACGTTAATTCATTGCATTTGTTAACAATTAATGGAATTTGATTCTTTTCAGTTTTTTTTAATTATGTTTGATTTTAATTTCATCCTTTTTTTGTTTTCATTAACTAATCACAAGTTTTGACACTTAACATTCTTTCTATTTTCTTTACTAATTTTTTTAAGTCTTTTGTCTTGTTCAACAGTATTTTGATAACGCAAATTAGTAAATAGTAAATTGGTTGGCAAGTTTGAATTGAATGGAATTTGCTTTGTAGACAGAAATGCAAACAGAATATACAAGAGGCATTGGTACAAAATAAAGATATAGGACTCTCGCACTCTCTAGTTTTATTATATATTAATAATCTCGGCGTGAGCAAGCCACTAAGACGCAAGTGGGGGGTTACTGAGTGCTAGAGAATATGAAAAAAATATTAAGGACAATAAAAGAACAAGTTTGAGAAAACAGAAGATAACGATTGATATTGCATGTAAACATTTTGTAGATCAAAGTTGACTGGAAAGCAAGAAGCTGGAAGCGATTTCCACAAGAGAAAAGTGCAATACAAGAGTTTGAGGTTTTTGTTTAACAATACATCAATCTTTATGGGTTATTTAATGGCAAAAAAGGTAGGATTTTAAGATATTGTTTTTGATGTTTTAATGTAAGAAGGTTGATTTAGTCAGATTTTGAAAAAATTTTTCTTTTAGAAACTGAAAATTTCTTGTAGTTTTGTATTCAAAAATGTATTGTTCGTAATAATTTTTTTTCATTCAAAAATGTGTTCTATTGTTGGTAATATTTTTCATTCAAAAATGTATATTTTTCTATAAAAGTTTATTTTTATAGTTTTATAGTGTTTTGACTCCAATTTGCGGGTGGTTAACTATTTGTCCATAGCTGGGACTCTAACAGGTGCTACCACCTCGGGTTGGACCTGGGAACAACAGCAACTAAGAGGTGGTTACAAGCTCTTTACAAGCACTCAATCAGAGGCCTTGCTGCCGGATGCAGTTGATGGTCATACCCAGGAACGCAGTACAAGAAATTATATATATAAACTGTGTGTGTGTCTTAGGTGAATATGTGTTTCCACAGATTTTTTTTCTTTTGTTACTCTCAACGAATTTAGGTAATAATGCTGCAGCTTTGTGCCATTTTTAACTGGGTACCACTTCCAACAACACCTTGCTTCTTTCCGATTCCTCTTTGACTTTGTGGCACTGGTTTTTGCATCCTCTTGGACCAACATGTAAAATACATTCTCTATTTCTATATGTCCAGTCTCTTCAGGATGTAGGCGATCATGGCTCTCTACAGTTTCCTGTTTTCCAGTAGTATTTTGTATTTTATGACCCCTTATTGTTGTTGTAACACTCGTTTCGCTATCCATTTCCCTGGGCATGACTGTAAATTGCATCTGGCAGCAAGGCCTCTAATTGCTGTTGTTCCCAGGTCTACCCTTACCCAGAGTGGTAACACCTGTTAGGGTCTCGGCTATGGGAAAATAGTTACTCCCCCCCCCACGAAAAAAACTGGGGTCAAAACACTGTGAAAGTTTAAAAATACTTTATAGAAATATATGCATAGAAATTGACTTTTATAGAAAAATATACATTTTTGAAGGCAAAAAATTATTACCAGCAATAAATTTTTTAATACAAAACTGGAAGAAATCTTCAATTTTCAAAAATAAAAAGAATTTTTTATCACAATTTGACTAAATCAACTTTCTCACTATAACTGAACATTAAAAAAATGCTTTAAAACCCTACCTTTTGGCATTAGATAACCCACATAAGTGTTGATATGCCCTTAAACAAAACTCAAACCATTTTCACAAACTTATCAAGTAGGTTCTCTATTTATGAACAATGTCCTATCGCGAGTTTTCATGGCTCTCCACATCTTCCTGTGATCTCATCGATACTCAATTAGATATTACACAACTTTGACATCATTTACTCAGATTTTACGTTTATTCTTCAATTCTTTAAATTCCGAAATATATCACATTACCTTGTAAAGCAACATTGAGCTTGTTCAGTAACTAGATGGGTGACCACTTTTGAATACCAGTTCCTGTAATGTTCGGGTGTGATAGTGGTGTAATAGATAACTGGTCGAAAGTGAAAATCGGTCAACCAAGTTCCAATTCCAGTCGAGTTTCTTATACTTACTTGCAGGTAAATATATTTTGAAAAAGTATGAATCCATCTCTTCTCCTCAAAACTATGGGTTAATTAGTAAGACTTGCATTATTACCTCAAAAAAATTCATAGAATGTAAAAATATTTTCTGGCTTTAAATAACCTGTGAAAGGTTGATAAGCCATAAATGACAAATCAAACTGAAAATAAATCCTAGAAAATCCTCTCTTTTCTTGCTTGATCAGCTGGGGTGATGGATTCAGGTGCAGGAGGGTAAAACAATCCCTTCAGATAGGAGCCACTTTATATAGTACTTATGTTTACCTCTTTGAGGCATGGTGGAGTAATGGTTAGCAGCGAAGATTAAGTCCAATCAAGTGAATTACATTCACTTACATGCTAATACCCTTGAGGAAGGCATGAACCAATATATTTCCTTATGGTAAAACAGCAGAACAGACAGTGTCCTATAACCTTAGGTGACAACCAAGCTAGGAGAAGGAAAGCTCTGAATACAAAACCACCTGTAGATCCTGCTTATTTAAGCAAAGGCTAGAAGAAAGTCACTTCAAAAATAAACCCGTCTCTGAAAGGAGGAACGGGCTAACCTCAACATCTGCAGTGCAAAAGAAACCAGGAAGCCATTGCACTATTTTTGCCTTGAATGTCACCATGAACCACAATTCTGTGATGGAAGGGAGTGGTGACTACAGTCTCTCAAAATGTGCTAATTGAATAAAATGATGAACGATGTCTACTTAATGAAAACAGGACATAGGTGCACCTTTTTCTTTTTTATTTACTCTCGTACAAATCAAACATGAATGTACATTTTTTTCTTTTTGATTCTCATATAAACCAGATATATATGTACTTTCTTATTCCTGTTTTTATGTAAACTGGACATGCATCTATTTTTTTTTTTTTTTACAGTTTTGCAAACCAGACTTAGTTGTACTTTTTTTTTTTCACTTTCATGTAAACCCAACATATCTACTTCATTTTTTTTTTTTAATGATTTTGTAAACCACACTTATGTTATGTGTATGTTTGTTTTTTTTTTTGTTTTTTTTTTTGTTTACTTTAATGTAAATTGGATATATATCTTTTTTTTTCAATTTAGCAAACCAGACTTAGGTGTACTTTCCTCTCTTTTTTTACTTTCATGTACACCGGACATATGTCTTCAAACTTTTTGGGGTGTGCTAGAGCGTTCTTTATCTCCAGCATCAAAATCATTATTTTTGAAGCGTCTAAACCAATTCCTGTATATTGTTTCTGACAAAACATAGTCAGTATAAGTCTCAATAATAGTTCTGTATGCTTCAACTGCAGATGTCTTTTGAATAAAGTAGTGCAGTAAAATTCCCCACTAATACACTTTCTTTAGCACGAAATCTAGCATGTTTCACACTATGAAAATAAAGGTGTTTACACTTTAGCAAAATGGCATACACTGAATTTCAAGCTATACATAGTACTTCCTTATAGATGCTTTACCATCTGAAACTACATGCATGCAATTCTGGGAAATCAATCTGTTAGAAAACAGCAAGAACTTATTCAAGGTCCTAATATATATAACTTTGTCATAAGTTGAGGACCCACACAGTGGGTCCTCAACTTATGACAAATATATATATATATATATAATATTGTTTCTACAATGCATCATAACACAATTTTCTTTGGAAGTCAGAATGTACCCGCGATTTTCTGTACATAAGCACTCGTGCCACCCACCTTTGCCAATGTAATAGTAAAACAATAATCTAGGACAGGACAAAACATTTCAATGTTAAGTCAAAAAAATATACACATATATAGGACATAAGTATAATGTCGGTCAGTTAAGTGCCATACGTGGTAAACGCTTGGGCGATCATGTCTCTCGAAAGAGACATGATTGACTAGGCAGAAGATTATCCCGCAGTAGGTTGCCATTGCTTTCTGCGGTAGATTGGTTGCCAGCCAAGGCTATAGAACCCAATCTGTCCTGTTATTTAACCCATAACTGGAAGGAAGAGACGGCTTAATACCTTTCCCAAGGGTATTTGCGTGTAAGTGAATGCAATGAATTCAACTGGAAGTGTTCATTAAAATTAATTCAACTTGGAGTGTTCATTAAAACCATTGTTGACTGCTGTTTCACATTCAGTCAGTTAAGTGCCATACGTGATACATGCTTAGGTGATCATGTCTCTTTCAAGACATGACTGTCTGGGCAGAAGATTATCCTGCAGTAGATTGCGATTACTTTCTGTGGTAGACAAGTCGACAACCAAGGCTATAGAATTCAATCTTTCCTGTTATTTAATTCATAACTGGAGGGAAGAGATGGACTAGATCCTTTCCCAACAATATTTGCACATAAGTGAATGCAATGAATTCAACTGGAATTTGAACTCAGCTCCCTGATTTCTCGTTCTGAGCCGATATTCACTGCACCACAACGCACATAAGTATAATACAAATAATGAAAATAATACAGAATAATACAGAAAATTAAATTGTTTTGAGCTGCTTGTATATTTATTTCCAGTGATATCATTGACTCTTTTTTTTTTTTTAACCCCAGGCAAGGCATTCCACTGCCCCTATTGCGCAGGAGGTTACATAGGGGAAAGTGATGAGAAAGAGTGGTTAGATATAGGAAATGTCAGGAGGGTGATAGGCGGGTAAGGATATTAGGAGGTGTCTATTTAAACTCCTGGAGATTGTAGCTGTCGGGGAAGCAAGTATGTGGAAGGGAATTACACAGGCAGGAAGTGCGAGAAAAGAAGCTGTTGGAGTAGAAATTGCAGTTACATTTTATCGGTTTCACTGTAAAAGGGTGGGACCTAGTTGTTAATCTAGTATCTCATGTAAATTTGTACCTAGGGGGCACCAGTGAACTAAGTTCATTGGAGCAGAAGCCGTGAAAGTATTTATAGAAGAGGCACAGGGAAGCCACATCACGCCAGTGAGAGAGTGACTGCAGCCGGTCTGCCAAGTCGGTATTGATCACATTAATGATGATGCAGAAGAACTTGTTACTTTTGCTTCATATGTACGAAGGAAATAACATAAAATGAAACAAGATTAATGGAGATAGTATCGTAACTATGAATCATCATAGGTCTGGACTGTCATAATCTATCAATTTGCTAGATACATATGCATTTAAGTATATATGTTTGTGTGCAAAAACTTATACCTAAAAGTATATTGCTACTATTACCAAATTCTACAATAAATTAGCTGAAAAAGATTGACATACCAAAAAACAAAAAAAAACAAAATTGTTATTTGTTTAAAACTGCTGTCGTCAGGTATTGAACTCACAACTCTTTGGGTCAATTCACTAACCAATACCTATATCCACTGGGCCAAGTTTCCAATATGTACCGGTTATTTCCAGTGACTTGACCCAAAGAGTTGTGAGCTCTAGTTACTATAGTAGTGAACAAATGACTTAGAGAGTTGAGTTAAAGGGAGGGTACTACATGATATCTGGAAGTGGCATTGCACATGGAATAAGAATATGCCCCAGTGATTGAAATAAAGGGTTCTGTTCAAAATTCCTAGCACCTGAAGAAGGCCTGGGTGTACAATGGCTGAAACGTCGTAAACGTGGCAATAAGGAAGCAAACAACAGTCTGCACGGTGTAAATGTCTCATCTCAAAAGTATCGACAAATGATCGAATATTTAGTAAAAAGGAAAAAAACAACACTGTCTGGTATGTTAGGTAATACCTTTAGCCCCTAAATTTTGACTCTTGAACACTTCTAAGAACGCCAAAGAAACGAGGGCGAGTAGACTGGGATCCGTGACAGTAAAGTATAGTGACGGTTGCACATTCTATTGTCAATTAACTTCGAAGCTGTCTCGAGGACTCTTTCTTTTCCTTTTCCTTTTTTTAATTTGATCATATCTTTCCTTCTGTAGATATCCTAGTCACAAGAAACAAAGGCACCATCACTTTTTTTAAAATCCTTTTTTTTTTAATGCTCAGAAGATAAAAATCCAAGTAAAGACATTAACAAAACACAGGCAGCCATTAAAAAGATGCGTGTATATATATATATATATATATATATATTTTAATTATTTTATAGGTTCATTGCTACTTTGTCCAAAAAGGTCAAATGTTAATGAATTCTGTGCCAGCTGCCAAATCACTTTTGGCGCCAGGTATAATCTACCAGATTTTGTGTGTTGTTGTTTTTCTCTCCCCCCCCCTTCCGTTATTTTACTTAAGGATTCATGTATTTTATTACAATTTCAAATGGTTGGCTTCTGGCTATAACTTTGAAAGTCACATGATGTCTGGTTTTCTATAATCATTTTCCTTTTCGGGGGTGGAGGGGAATAGTCTGGGTCGTTTTAGTTCATTCTATCTACTAGTACATTTAAACGCTCTTCATGAGGCTCTTAGAATTGAATTCTTTGGTACAGCATTATATCGTCTGTTTTTTGGATGGTGGAGGGGAGAAAGACGGTTATGTTTCAAGCAGCTTAATGTCCATTTTATTTTCATTATTTTAATACTTACAGTATCATTGTTGTAACCCGAAAAGGTTACTATGTGAAAAACAATCAAACGGATGTTGGGAATAATAGTATATCAATAAGTTCAAGACTTCCACACTCCATGAAGTACATACACCGCTAGTAACTGTTAGTCAGTATAATCACTGTGTTTATCTACCTCACCACATAGGAGGAATGTGATACAAGGCCATTTTTAAAGTAAGGTCTCTGAGCCCTTAAGCTCAGCCCCAAATATCCCGTTGACTCTGCACAAGGCCGGGTTATGGCTACTGTTGATTTTTCCCCAGGTGAGGCTCTACACTTTGGTGGAGCTCTGTCTTGGTTTCTCCTGCCTATAGGGAGTGAGAAAGACAGAAGTATGACTGCTAGTCAGTATAATCACTCAGTATTTACCACCTACTAAGGCTGATATGATACAAGATGAATTAGAGCCCTTAAATTCGGCCCAAAATATCCTGGGCTCTTTTTTATTCACCAAGAAGAGACTCTATCCTTCAGTGAAACCTTGTTTGGGTCCCTATTTGCTTAGAAGCGGGGAGTTGACCAAGAGTTTGGATGAAGTATAATCACTCTCTTTTTACCTCAATAGTGTCCACATTTTTTTTTTTTCCATTTAATCATTTCATCACAAAAAAGGTAGTTTTACTGCCACTGTTATGCAGGGGCTTACATAGGGGGAAAGTGATGAGAAAGAAGGATAGATTATAGTGAGTGTCAGGAAGAGGATAATAAAAGGAAGAGAATACTGGTGTGATGGAAGTGGAGTGGACGGAGAAAAAAGCTTGAGAGAAAGGATGCAAGTTAGTGAGATAGAAGATGACTATTGATCTTATATTTAAATTCTTGTAGATTGTAGCTGTCAGAGAAGCAAGTATACAGAAAGGAATTCCACAGGCGGGAAATGCGAGAAAAGAAGCTGTTAGAGAAGAAATTGCGGTTACATTTTATCAGTTTCACTGCAAAAGGGTGGGGCCAATTTGCTAATCTAGTAGCTTGTGTAAATTCATACATAGGGGGCACCAATGAGCTAAGTTCATTGGAGCAGAAGCTGTGAAAGTATTTGTAGAAGAGACACAGGGAAGCCACACCATGCCGATGAGAGAGCGACTGCAGCCAAGCTGCCAATTTGGGATCAATTATATTACAGATTCTCTGTTGGATTTTGTCAATAACCCCGAGGTAAATAGCAGGGGCACCTGACCAAATGTGGCAGCAGTATTCAATACATGGGCGGATGGTAGATTTATATATGTGCAAGATGGATTCAGGCGGGGAAAAACTTCCTGGCCCTGCACAGTGAAATGACCTTCTTAGCAGCAGATTTAGCTATGAATTCTATGTAGTCATTCCACTTGAGGACTGCTGAGAGAGTTAGGCCAAGGAGGCACTGTATTTTGCTCTCAGGGAGGCTAGCCTGATCCATACTAATGGTGGGTAGGAGCAATTTATAAGGATAGGGATGTTTTTTGAATGTGTAATTTTCAAAATTAGAAGTTATGTTTTCATCCATGGTTGTATGATCCTAATAGATATTTTTTTGGTACAATCCTACAAACATGGATGAAAATGTTATAACTTCTTCTCATTTTGAAGATTGCACATTCATAAAAAATCCCCATTACATGAGCATTTTTAAAAAATAGTAAAATCAGTTATTGTAAATCGCCTGAAGACACCAGATAGTGAAGACCTGAGTTTCGTAATATAGCTTGTTTACAAATGAAATACACACACACAAACACACCGCAGGTTGTGAGGTTGGTAGACATTATAGCTTTTCTTAAATAACTTTGTGCCTCGTATTCGATTTTGAATTTTGTATTGAGCATTTTTTTTGTTATTTAGATCTTTCCACAATATGTCTCGTAAAAGACAGTGTGTGTGTGTGTGTGTGTGTGTGTGTGATAGTTTTCACTTTTTTTCTTTGTTTTGGCTGCTATTTGTGGGTAATCGCAAAGGAAATGCTATTTTGGGAATTTAAAATGTTCAACAAAACCTTGACCTTCCTCTTCCTTTCCAAACTGTACCTGTTGGCCTTTTTGTCCTTGATGCCCCTAAAACACATGACTAATTTTATCCTTCTTTTCCTGTTACTAATTCTTTTCACTTGTAATTGAACCCAAACCACTTCAGGAAAAAAAAAACAAAAAAACTTCTGGCTTTGGGGGCATTGCTTTTTTTTTTTTTTATAAATAAGGAAAAAAAAAATACTTGTCAGAGTGTCCTTAAATTTTCAGCATCACCTTCAGCACTCTTGCAGATCCCAATACTTTGTCCCAGTATTGTCTTTCTACAATCCTTGAGTCACTTTCAAATGCAACTCTTATTAACGGAGCAATCATCACCCTTAAGATGCACTGATTTTCTCTCTTCTTTAGCAAGGTCTTATTATTTTTGTTGTAACATCAGCCCTCATCTGTAATCTATTGGAACAACTGCACATACACTCTCTTGTTTATTCTGAAGACCCAGATTTTGGCCATGCTTAAATTGACTTGTCTGCGTGTTAAAAAATAAAAAATAAAAAAATAATTAGAGGTGAATCATTTTTGCAAATTAATACCTAGGCAAATTGGCATGGCAAAGGACGTTGAGTAGAGTATTAAGAGACAGAAAAATTTCGCTAGAAACAAAGAAAAGAGTACTGGATTGATATGTGATGTTAGTTCTTCAATATGGCAGTGAATGTTGGACAATATCATCAAAGATGAAGGAAAAAAACTTGAAGCAACTGAAATGTGGTTCTACAGAAGCATACTGGTTATAAAGTGGGGGATCAATTCCATATTACAATCAATATATAAACTGACCCCTCATTTGTGGTCACAGCAGTTTGTATACATTTATATTCTTGAGATCCAAAAGCACAAGGATGCATTCCAGAAGCTGAGTAGAGTATTAAGAGACAGGAAAATTTTGCTAGAAACAAAGAAAAGATTACTGGATTTCAATATGGAAGTAAATGCTAGACAATATCATCAAAAATGAAGGAAAAACTTGAAGCAATTGAAATGTGGTTCTACAGAAGGGGCTTACGGCCTATCACGTTGAATACACCGGTTCTCGCTCGATCACCGAAGCTAAGCAACGTTGAGCCTGGTCAGTACTTAGATGGGTGACCGCTTGGGAATACCAGGTGCTGTAAGCGTATAGTGACAGATGTGCGTTGTGGTGCAGTGGATATCAGCTCGGAAAGAGAAATCGGTGAGCCGAGTTCGAATTCCAGTTGAATACCCTGCATTCACTTAAGCACTGGTACCCTTGGGAAAGGTATTAATCCGTCCATTCCCTCCAGTTATGGGTTAAATAACAAGGGTAGGACTTGGGGACCCTGCTCTTAAAAACAAATCCCAATGAATCATGAAAAGAAAAACATTGTAATAATAAAATAACCTTACCCAAAATCACTGGTTATGACCTTAAAAGGATCCCATAAGGATTGATAGGTCATTAAGCCTCAAAAACTTAAAATACTTGGGAAGTGTTTTAACAAAAGACGGAAAGTGTGACACAGATCCAAAGGCGAATTGGCATAGTGAAGGTCGCATTCCAGAAGTTGAGTAGAGTATTAAGAGACAGGAAAATTTCGTTAGAAACAAAGAAGAGTATACTGGATTGCTATGTGATGTCAGTTCTTCAATATGGCAGTGAATGTTGGACAATATCATGATTCAGATGAAGGGAAAACTTGAAGCAATTAAAATTGTTTCTACAGAAGAATGCTGCGGATATCATGGACCGAGCATGTGAGCAATGATGAGGTTTTGGAAAGGAGGGAAACCAAAAGGAAATGAATACTGAACATCAGGAAAAGACAGCTAAAGTTCTTGGGACATGCAGTGGGGAAAGAGAGCTTGGAGAACCTGATACTAACAGGCCATAGATGGAAAAAGAGACAGGGGAAATCAGCTGATAACATATTTGAAGGGCCTGATCAGGTGGATGACAGAATGAGGGTTGTGTGGTGTAACAGGAAAAAGTGTGCTAAGAGCTGCCAGGGATAGATAGACGACTGACAATTTCCTCACAGTTGAAGAGAACACTTGAAGCTACAAAGAATATTATGGATGGTGTATTTAAGCAACAACAACGTTTTAAGGAAAATGGAAACAAAACAAACACTTATACTTAGAATCAGAAGGAGTTGAAATTTGTGTACGTATCATGAGGAAAGAGGGCTTGAAGAATGTGACACTCACAGGACATATTGAAGTCAGGAGGGACAGAGGAAAGCAACACATAACCTGGATAGGAAGCTTGTGTAAATTTCTGGGAAACATAATGAGGAAAGACAAGTAAGAGAATTAGACACTCACAGGCAAGAGAAACAGGAAAGCAGCACATGACCTAGATAATGAACTTGTGTACATTCCTAGAAAATATAATGAGGAAAGAGAACTTGAAGAATTTGACACTCACAGGAAGGTAGGAAGGACAGAGAAAAGCAGCAAATAATCTACCTAAGGAGCTTGTGTAAATAACGGATGACAGGATAAGGAGGGGGAGCAATAGTGAAACATTTTTAGGTCTGTAAAGAATAGGATGTTGCAGAGGGTCATGATTGACTGTCATAAAGAGATACAGCATTTTAAAGATTTTGTAAACTGAACACCTTAGACACTGATAAATTTTCCTTCTCCACACACTGTCCGATCATCTTAGGGAGTGTCCTTAAAATTTTATTGGCATATACATTGCTTCTCAAGGGGACACCCACAGGGAATTCTTCAGTTCTGTGACACTTCCATCCAGTAACCAATTAGTTGCCAGAATCAATGTTTGCTTTCAGTATAGAATCATGGCTTTGACTCCATGGAAACGGAAGTCATTTTGAATCGACTTGGCTTGGATTAAAAAAAGAGGAAGTCACTGTTTGGGGTTTAGGTGAGGTGATTCCAACTTGGTCATTAATTAGACTTGATTCCTTATTTCAAAAAGTTTACCAGTTTGGTCGATTGGGCCAAGAAGCATAGTTGGGGGACAAGTTTCTTGGTGAATCTCCAACTAAAACCAGTGGCATCATAATTATTGTCATTTGCAGACAAAGACGTCATGGGAATCCTGTGTAGTCAGTAATTTTCAACATTGACAATAATACTTAATTATCTATAGCAACAATATTGATGACAGGAAGTTGATGGATATGTATAGACAGGGTCAGGCTTCGCCCTCAGGCTAGGGTTGCCTTGGGCCTCCCTGGCTGGAGCCATGTATTATGGGGGCTGGGGAAAAACTCTTTTTTTTTTCTTTTTTTTTTTTTTTAAAATCAAAATATTAGATCTTTACACAGTCTGTTGGAACCAATTCTATTAATTTACTTAAGTAAAAAAGGATCAGGATTTTTCTACTATATTTTTGATTTTGTATAAAGTTATTATATAGTATGTTGAAATCAATTTTATTTCTTCGCATGATTGATGTATGGTTGGGGTTGAGATGATTCTGGTGTCAAATGATTTATATAGATTATTTTTACCAGCCCTTGGGTGTAGAAGCATCCCAGAGAGCTTGCTCATCTTACTCTCCTAAGTGGTGGCCCTTAGCATAGACACTTTGTGTTAACCTAGGAATGGACTGCTAAGACTTTGGACAGGTTTTTTATCCTCTTGTGTCATTTAAACCCAGCAGAAAGTAAACTCTGATTATTTAAAAAAAAATTTAATATTGTCGAAAATGTCTATATACTTAAAAAAAAATACACCCTTGTGCAAATTAATTGAAACAAAATGAATAATGTTTTCCTAGAATCGTTATGCTGCCAATATCATGGACCGATCATGTGAGCAATGATGAGGTCTTGGAAATGATGGAAACGAAAAGGAGACTAATACTGAGCATCAGGAAGAGGCAGCTGAAGTTTCTGGGATATGCAATGAGGAAGGAGGGCTTGGAGAACCTGATACTAATAGGCCAGATAGAGGGAAAAAGAGACAGTGGAAAGCAATGGATAACATATTTGAAGGACCTGATCAGGTGGATGATGGAATGAGGGTTGCATGGTGCAACAGAAGAAAGCGTGTTAAGAGCCAACAGGGATAGGGAGATGTGGAAAACCATGATCGCCTACGTCCTGAAGGGACAGGGCACATAGAAGAAAATTTTTCACACTTTCTCAGATTTTGTATACGTCAACTCTTGGCATTATTTTTCTCTTCCGACTGCATTTTTCATTATGTTTTAGACAGATGGATCCAGCTTGTTTGTTCACTTTGACGGCAGAAGGGACAGTTAAAAGGCTTGTCTTGCTAGAACCAGTTACAACTGGGTAGTGAGTTCGATCCTCACTGGGCACCCTATATTTTGGCCTTGTGCTAAGAAAATCATTTATCTGGGCACCCTGATGTGGTGTAATGGTTAGCAAGCTTGTCTCACTAGAACCAGTTACAACTGAGTAGTGAATTTGATTCTCACTGGGCGTCCCGATCTTTTGGCCTTGTGCCACATCTAAGCAGCACTTAGAAAATTATCTATCTACTTGAATACCATACATTCCTCGATCCCCACCTTTTATCCTTCCTTGGCTATTCTCCCCATACTCCGTTTTTGCTCTCATTATAATCTCCTGTGCACCAGTGGTGGCCATTTTTTGATCAAGATGAAATGATAAAAAAAAAAAAATTGATATTATATAACAGTTCAGCTCTGTCTTCTTTGTTTATGATGAATTTTTCCTCTTGGTTATGTGTTAATACTTTACTTAACTTTTAGAAGGCATCTTACATTATCCCAATTTCAATTGATTGATTTTTCTACAGTCCATCAACCCTTTACAGTTTATCGAAAACCACAAAATATTTTTAGATTTTATTTTATTATTGAAGATGATAATAATGATGATAATAATGTAATGATGCATGTTTTACTAATTAATCCATAGCTGAGGACAGAAGAGTTGGATTCATGCCTTTCCCAAAGGTAATTTTGCATAAGGGAATATAACGAACCCAACAGGAATCAGAACACAGAGTTCTGTGACTAACAATTCTAAGCCATCATCCATTACACCCCCCAACACATCCAAACTTAAAGTATCTGATATTCTCAAGCGGTCACCCATCTAGGTACTGACCGGGCTCAACATTGCTTAACTTCGGTGACTGTATTGGAACCAGTGTTATAATGTAATGTGTCACATATTTACTTTGAAAAAATTCAGGCATTGTTCAGTGAAAGGAACCATTATCAGAGAAGCAAGCCTCAGAACAGAACCTCATGATAAAGAATATAAACTTCATTTTTTAATTTAAAGTATTTTGGCATGTGACTTTTGAGGAATGAAATTATGTTCTGTTAATTTTCCTTTTTAAGAATTCAATATTGAAAGCCTAATTTTTAATAGCATGGAAACCATAAATGATGGCCGTGAAAGTAAATTTGCTGCTACTAATGTTTTTTTCTTCGTTATTTCTTTTTTTTTCTCTCTGAAATACCATGAATAATCTTTCTAATTTTTCCATATTGAGACAAAATGTTGAAATTGAGAAATAGATTTTTAAAATGGATGCTTTTATGACTTTTAAAAATACTGTAAAAAAAAAAAAAGAATCAAAGTGTGAATACTTGTGTACAGAAGGCAATAACATTAAAAACTCCCTTTTAGCCAAAAATTGATGTTAAAGAGAAGAAAGGAAAGCAGGAATCAAATTATGAACTAATATTTTATTTTTATTTTTAAAAACCTCTCCAAAAAAAATTTAAATTTAGAGAACTTAAAAATTCAATAATACACAAGCAAACAAAAGCATATAAATAACACATTGAGCAATGAAAAGTTTAATGATTACGTTTTAATGCATTTTAAAGAAAAATTAAATGTGAGAAAATGAATAATAGCAGAAATACAGTAAAACAAAAACATATTACGAAGAAACTGGAAATTGATCTTCATACCAGTTGAGTGGTTTGTTTTCATCTTCTTGTACAAAATAGGGCCCCTTGTGTTATTGATGAATTAATAAAAACATTTTATTTTTTTATTTCTTATTTATTCTTTTTATCTGATTGAATGAAAATGTTATAGAAAAAGATTTCAATTAATGATTGAAGAGAGGGTTTTTTAAAAAGCACTCTTTTATATACGGATTGAATCTGACTAGCTTATATATATATATATATATATATATATATATATCTTAGAAGTAGTACAAACTAATGGGTTAGCAGTTCACTGTTTTAGTTATTTTATTAACAGTGCTCAATACTTAGTAGAGCAATATTTATAGTGATATTTTTATTATAAGTTTTTATAATAAAAACGTAGTTTACTGCAACACAAGCCATTGTATTTTGCTGCTTGCTTATAACCACTTCATCAGCCTGCCTGATGAGATGCTAATAAGCAAGAACCAAAACATGACAGCTCATGCATCGCAGTAAACTGTTTTTTCTATGTATGTATGTATGTATATATATATATATATATATAATAATAATAACTAAATAGACTCTGTAAGTATGCAGGCCGTAAATTTATACTAAAATAAACCTCTGAAAAAACCATTAACAAACAGAACCTAAATCCGTTACAATCCGGTGTACTAAGACGTCGGATAAATGGGGAGAAAAAAAAGAAACCCGCGGAACAAGAACAAAACATTCAATACTCCGCAGTAAAGAAAAAACCCCAAACGGAACCAAACACAAGAAAAAGTGCTCAATACAAAGTACGAAAGAAAAGATACAATAGTAGAGCAAAAACACACAAAATAGTGTGAAACCGCGGTAGGTTTTGGCTCACTCTAGATTTTTGTATATATATATATATATATATATATACATACTAGCAGTATAGCCCGGCATTGCTTGGGTATAATGAAAGCTTTAAAAATAATCCATGGTCTTGGAGCTCAGACTCAGCCTAAAGAATATTTGTGTGAAGTTTGGTGTGGATTTGTATAAAGGACATACAGATAAACAGACACACACACAAACATCTTGCCATTTTTATATATATATAATCGATTTTCTGCACTATTGTAAGAAATGCGACCTTGAAACTTCTGAATATCGTTTCTTATGTCTTTGTCTATGAGTGTATGAAATTTGATTAAAATCGGACCGCTCCTTCTATAACCCGATTTTTTCGATTATCGATTTTCGATATTTATCAGGGGTACCTTGACACAAAACCTAGCTAAGAACACTTGCAGATGCTTATAGTACAACTGTGTAAATTTTCAAGAAAATCGGTTAAGCCATTTCGGTGTCTATAGGTAACGGACACACACACGCACGAAGTTCCAAATAAGTTTATATTTATATATATATATATATATATATATATATATATATTTTATTAAAAACAACTCACAAAGAAGATTTATGAATTTTTATTTAATTTTTCCAGTATTCTTGCATGTTTTCTTTTTTTGCTGGTGATAAGTGTTGAAATATTCCATAATTTTTTACTTTCCAATTGCTTTCCAATTGCTTTCAGCCAATTCACTTGCCATTTTCAAGGATGTTATATAAAAAATAATAACATCAGAAAGATGACATCCTTGAAAATGGCCAGTGAAGTGGCTGAAAGTGCTTGGAGAGTTAAAACTTATGGAACATTTTTACACTCCTTTTTTCCTGAAAAAAGGAAACATGTAAGAATACTGGAAAAATTAAATTAAAAATTAATAAAACCTTTGTTAGTCCTTTTTAATGAAATATGTATAAAGGAAAGATTACTGACCATATATATATATATATATATATATATATATATATATATATATATACTGACAAACTTGTCCCTTTGTATTATTTTTTTGGGGTAAAATTTTGACCTTGATTTCTTTTTAATTTGTTCTGAGCTCTAAATTTAATGTTTTCGGGTTTTTTTTTGTTTATTTTTTGTTTTCATTTTATATAACTGTGAATAGTTTGTTTATTCTATAAACATGTCAAAACCTTACTAAATGCAGTCATCAAATTTGAACACACCAGGAAGTTTAAATTAAAAAAAAAATGTCCTTTAGTGAGAAAGAAGAGCTGTACTGCTTCTCTGTTATTTGAAAATATCATTTTGTAGTAACAATTACTAGTTGTAACTGTTCAGTTTAAGACTATAATTTCTATTTAACTATTATTGTAGTCAGAACAAGAAAAATATTTGTGTGCTTTAAAAAAAATATCACAACTTAATTTTTTCCTTTTTTCATAGTCGTTTTTTATTGGAAATTTGGCTCTCGGAGAAACTGAATTCTTTTTTCCTTGATGCTATTAATTGCTGTTAAATTGTAACTTTACTTGACCTTTGTTGTCAAAGTAAACCTTAACTTAATTGAATAATGGCAATGAGAAAGATATGGTGATATAGGTTTTCTGTCTGGATTCCTGGAATGAGAAATTATGTTCAGACTTTCGTCCTCATCTTTGTTCTCCCAACATTTTGGCCATTGTGTCCTCCAGTCTTCTTCAGCTGTATACCGATCTAGGTAATCTATAGGGAATTACAGACTAAACTCTTTATTTACTCTGATGAGGTGCTAATAAGCAAGAACCGAAACCTGACAGCACATGTATTGCAGTAAACTGTTTTTATTATTTGTGTGTGTGTGTGTATATATATATATATATATATATATATATATTAAAAAAGGATTAATTCAAAGATGTTGAATGGCCATTTCGATATGAAGATCCCCACGGGGGATAACACATCACCTCAGCAACAGAAAAATCCTTTCAGAAACTGGAGAAAAATTGAAAGGATTTTTCTGTTGCTGAGGTGATGTGTTATCCCCCGTGGGGATCTTCATATCGAAATGGCCATTCAACATCTTTGAATTAATCCTTTTTTTAATATATATTTGCTCTGTAATATTTTATTACATGGAGCTCTCTTCCTGTATCATTTTTTAATATTAAAATAAAATTTTTAATATTAATTAGGATTGGGTTTTTGGAATTTACCTTCCTGCTTTTTTCCCTTGGATTAAAGTATCTGAATTAAAATATATATATATATATATATATATATATATATATATATATATTAGAGAAAATTTTCAAAATTCAAAGGTGTCGGATGCACATTTCGACATGTGGAATCTCTGTTAGAGATCTCATCACTTCAGAGACATCATTCCATTCTAAATGAAGAAAGCCCTGGGGTAAAGGGGAGGGGCAAAATTAACAATGGTCAAGAATTGAGAGTTCCTTTAAGATCAGGGTAGTGGGATTTTTTTAGTTGTGGATTGGGTTAAACAAAACAGAACAGGACAGAACTGGGAGGGGCGGAGATTAGAGGGTGTATAGAGATGAGAAAGACTGGGTATCAAATATCAAATGGAAGAGCTTGCCTGGGTGATTTGCATTTTTCCTCCACTGGGCAGGCATCCATATATATATATATATATATATATATATATATATATATAAAAGCTAGTCAGTTCTCATTCCATAGCCCATGTCTAGGGATATTTCATCTTGATCTTATTTTTAGTATTGATCAGTTATTGCTCACCCTGTTTCCAAGTCTACAAGGTACTTGCTTTTAGGAACTGTGTTTGGTGTCTGAACAGAGTAATAAAAACTAAATGCTCTGTTCAACATCTGTGACCTCAAGAAAATGGTTTTTCAAAAGGATCGTTATTCTTTTGATGCCTCTGTTATTGTATAAACTTTTGACTTTCTCAGCAAGGTTTATTGTTTTTAAAAAGCTGATCATTAGAATTTTACTGAAACACAAACATATGAAAATGGATTTATGCATTCTTTTAATTCTTATTTAATATTGTTCAAAGTTTATTTAATGTTTATATGTTTGGCTAGGTGTCACACATTTTGTCCTCTGTTAGAAAACTTCCCAGGTATTTAAATTGCTGTACCTGGTTGATTCTAGTATCTCTGATGTATAATTGGCATTTAGTCAGTCAGTCAGTTAAATGCCATATGTGATACACACTTGGGCGATCATGTCTTGAAGAGACATGACTGACTTGGCAGAAGATTATGCTGCAGTAGGTTGCCATTGCTTTCTGCAGTAGACTGGTTGCCACCCAAGGCTATAGAACCCAATCTGTCCTGCCATTTAACTGATAGCTGGAGGTTAGAAGAGATAGATTATATTACATTATTATATTAAGTATAATTAGTGGGATATCAGTTTATCACTACATAACAATAAAAACCGATCCCCCACTTTATATGCAGTAGAAGTTTTAATTATATTTCCAACTATTATATTCAGTACAGTGCAGTTTATGTGATTCGGTTAAGTGGCATATGTGATACACACTTGGGCAATCATGTCTCGAAAGAGACATCACTAAATATGCAGAAGATTATCCCGCAGTAGGTTGCCATTGCTTTCTGCGGTAGACTAGTTGCCAGCCAAGGCTATAGAACTCAATCTGTTCTATTATTTAGCCCATAACTGGAGAGAAGAGATGGATTAATACCTTTCCCGATGGTATTTGTGGCCATGTGGAACATCTGGGAGTTTCTAGACTATGTAAGTTCTAGAAGTTTAGCGGAAGTAGACTCTGACTGACTTCTGACTCCCAACAGCTCCTTCATGTGTGCAAACTCTCTCAAGCTTCTCTTCTGATCCACATGAGCATCACCATCGAAGTATATATATATATATAAATAAAAGGTAATATGTTTATGTGTGTGTTTATCTGTCTGTATGTCCTTTATACAAATCCACAATTTTTGTCCAATTCTCATTAAACTTTGCACAAATATTCTTTAGGCTTCCAGTCAGGTCATGGGTGACTTATTTTTTTCTGATTTCCCCCGCCAATCAGGTCTGATCAAGATCAGGATTTCAGCCCTTCCATCATGGTCCTTGCTGCAGAATTTGCTCTAACTTGGTAAAATTATAGTTTTTAGTCCCAAACATTAGTAGATCTTCTCAGACGACTCATTTTCCTTGATATCAGAAATCAATACCCCTGATATTTTATCTAATCTCATGAAAAACCAATATTCAGCCATCAATATGGCTCATTCTCTCCAATTTTACTTATGATGTATACGATAAGTTTTCATTAATTTATTCGGGTTAGTTTATCCTTGGATGACTTATTTGACTTTGATATTGGAAATCGATACCTGATATCCTGTCGGGTCTGATCAAAATCAGGTTTTCAGCTCTTTTATTTTGGTTTTTGCTTTATGCTTTGCTCTAAGTAGGTATTATTATAGTTCTTAGTCTCAGCCATGATACCATTTACTCAGAGGACTTATTTAGCCTTCAAAATTCAGCTTGTGACAGAAAATTTATTTGACATCGATACTGGAAATCAAAATTTGACTTACATCTATTAATTTTTCTTTTAATCTACAATTTTGCTTTGACTGGAAACATCTATTGCTTTTTAGTCTTTTGTGTGAACATCCAAAGAGTCTGAGCTCCAGGACCATGGATTAGTTTTAAACCTTTCATTACAACCAAACAACACTGAGGTATACTGCTAGTTTTTATATGTATATATGTGTCTCTCTTTGTTTTCCAGCAGTAGTATATAACATTTTACCACTCAGCTATGAAGATCTTAAAAATAAAGTAGGGTTTTGTTTTACTTTTAAAGCATACTGACTCATATATTTGCCATTTTGAAGAAAACTTTTGCTTTCAGTTGGAATATTATTGTTGATATTGATTTAATTATTTTTTTCTGCTGTCAAGTCACGGTCAAACATTTTTTGTTGTGAAATTATTTTTGATTGTGTGGTTGGGTTCTCTTGAGGCAATAAAACCCATTTCGGATCCCCGCTTAGTCTCAGCCCCTATATAGCAGATGAGCTGCGGATACATCCTTCTGAATCTTGCCTAATTTTCTACTTCCACTTAGTTGATCACAAACATACAAAACATATCAAACCATTTTTTTTCTTTTTTAATAACACTGATAGCCATTATTGATCAGCGTTTATTGATTTATTCATTGGTTTTTTTTATTGATTTATTTATTGATTTCATAACTCGTATCGAACAAAATATGCTACTGCTTTTTGTCCATTACATTATAAAATATATATATATATATATATATATATATATATATATACAAATTTGTTTATTCTTTGTCCAGAATTAATGTTCACATACTTTTTCATTCAGGATGTGGGTATATTTAGATGTCAATAATTTCCCATCAGTTTCTGTGCATTCACAATGCATATAAAATATATATATATATATATGTTCAGAAATGAAAATATGTACATCATTATTAATAAACGTATTTACACAGAAATTTGCTCTTGGAAATTTGTATTTGTAAATTATTCATCCATGAATATTCATAAATATCTCTCTAAATTTAAGTGTGCAGATCTAACAATATGTAAGAAAATATAATATGAAAAAAAATATTAATTCTGAATATACACGCACAGGCAAGCATAGGAGGGTGCTGAAAAGTTCTTAGCTCAAAATAGAAGGGATGCAAAAAACAAACTTTTTCAAAAAAGGCTTAAAATAATAGAAGCATTATTCAAAAAACAGAAAAGTCAGCACTTAACAAGGTTTTTCTTGTTATATTGTTTATATTTTATAATATAAACAACAAAATCTGAGATCCAGTGGAAAATCAGCCTTGACGAGCATCATAACTGTGCCCTCACAAAACTTTGTAGTCAGCATGAAATTGCTCAGTTAAAGTGACATCTTTATGCTAATATATAACTCTCTCTCTCTATATATATATATATATATAGAGAGAGAGAGCATCACCGACCATCACCGAGTACATATACCAGGCACTCGACAGGAATGGCGAAGCTCGAACCGTTGCATTGGATATATCTAAGGCGTTCGACAGAGTTTGGCATGCTGGCCTTCTATGTAAACTGCGGAGCTATGGTATAACTGGACATTTGTTTGAACTAATCCAGTCATTCCTCTCTAACCGCACAATGAAAGTGGTATTAAACGGACATGCCTCTCAGAACTACCATACAAACGCAGGTGTCCCCCAAGGCTCCATCTTAGGTCCTACACTCTTCCTGATATATATTAATGATCTCCCTGATTCCATAAGAACCCAAATAGGTTTGTACGCCGATGACACCACAGTTTACTCTCGCCTCCAACAAAAATCTGGTGTAGGCGTCAAAGCTAAACTTGCAGCCGAGATTGAAAAAGACCTCCAATCCATATTGGACTGGGGTAAGAAATGGCTAGTAAATTTTAATGCTTCTAAAACGAAGCTACTGTCAATTAACCATCATCGACAATCTCACCTACCTCCCATTAGCATGGACCAGGCTTGCCTCCCAGAGAGTAAAACACTACGCCTCCTTGGTCTCACACTTTCAGCGAACCTCAAATGGAATGACTATATCGAATCCATTGCTAAATCCGCTGCTATGAAAGTCGGTTCTCTGTGTAGGGCCCGGAAGTTTTTTCCGTCTAAATCTATCCTGCACATTTACAAATCTACCATCCGCCCGTGCATTGAATACTGCTGCCATATCTGGTCGGGTGCCCCTGCTGTTCTCCTCGGGCTTCTCGATAAGGTTCAGAGGAGGGTCTGTAATGTGATAGATACCGACTTGGCAGACCGCCTGCAGTCTCTCTCCCACCGGCGAGACGTGGCTTCGCTGTGTCTCTTCTATAAATACTTTCACTGCTTCTGCTCCAATCACTGGTGCCCCCTAAATACGAATTTGCACGAGATACTAGATTAGCAACTAGATCCCACCCTTTTACAGTGAAATCGATAAAATGCAGCCGTAACTTCTACTCCAACAGTTTCTTTCCTCGCACTTCCCGACTGTGGAATTCTCTTCCAAACGATTGCTTCCCCGACGGCTACAATCTCCAGGAGTTTAAATGTAAGGTCAATAGACACCTCCTAACACATTAACCTGCTCTCATTCTATCAAACACTCTTCCCATCTGCCCGACACTCATCCTCGCTATCCTTACTCATCAATCACCTTTCTCCTGACATTCCCTATGTCTATCCACTCCTTCTCTTTACCTTCCCCTATGTAGCCCCATGCGTAATAGTGGCAGTGGAATGCCTTGCTTGGGGTGAGATGATTAAAAAAAAAAAAAAAAAAAAAAAATATATATATATATATATATATTTTTTTTTTTTTTTTTTTTTTTTTTAATCGTATCACCCTGAGCAAGGTGGTAACGCTACTGATGTGGAGGGGGCTACGTAATAGTGAAAAGATCGGAAAAGAGAAAGCTGGAAACCATATCCTAAACAGGGAACAAGGGATGAGCCTCTTAACCTGTTCAATAGACATGGGTGGAGTGTCAACCGGTCGATATATATATTATATCACTACAAAATTAGCCATTTTGTTTCAACACTATCCGTTTCTTATCAAGTGATTAATTCAATTACAAGTTTGAGGGTTTTAAAACTTTAAAAGAGTAGCTAAACCCCCCTTAATCAGTGGGGGGGGGGCGTTGTTACAAAGGAGGATGGAATAATTAAAACAAAGCAATCTCTGATTTGAAGAATAGCATATATATATATATATATATAATATAAATTGACTTCTGGTCTAATTAATACAAGCTTAACTTATGTTAAAAGCATTTTTTAAAAAATATTCTGAGTGAATATTTTTCAAAGGTCTGAATGTGACAATGTAAGTAAATTTAGATTTTTGAAATAAATCCTGATTTATAACCGTCTATGTGTTGAGTTTTCCTCTCAATAAATAAATAAATAAATATATATATATATATATATATATATATCTTTTGCGAACCCAGATGATGTCAAGTTTTTCTTTTCTTGTTTATTTGATTTTATTTTGTTTTATCTTTTTCTTTTCCTTTATTTTTCCTTTTTATTTTTATTTTTATTTTCTTTTTTAATTTCTTTGCAAATCTATTTAAAAAGGAAAAGTAGACTAATTCTTCTCCAGTTTCGGAAAGGATTTTTCTGTTGCTGAGGTGATGTGTTATCCCCCGTGGGGATCTTCATATCGAAATGGCCATTCAACATCATTGAATTAATCCTTTTTTAATTTATATTTGCTCTGTAATATTTTATTACATGGAGCTCTCTTCCTGTATCATTTTTTAATATTAAAATAAAATTTTTAATATTAATTAGGATTGGGTTTTTGGAATTTACCTTCCTGCTTTTTTCCCTTGGATTGAAGTATCTGAATTAAAAAAAAAAAAATATATATATCTATATATATATATATATATAGATGTGTTTTTATGGATATTGTTGTTTTTCAGGTGCCCAACTGCTTATTCTGAACATTGTTCCTTAACCATTCAGCATTCTTTAATGGTTCCCCATGTACCTATTTAGATGGAAACTAATGGTTTTCTAGTAATAGCAAAATTTATTGGAATGTAATATAAACTTGTGGTGCATATTGCTTGCTAAATAAACAGCATGTATTCACAACCCTGTCCATCTCAATCCTTGATATACGTGTTCATTTGTTGAGTAATGTCCAGATAGAGTGATGATTTGCCATCTCTTGTTTCTTAGTTAGGGGAGTGGGATTACTTTATTCCTTTTTTTGTTTTTTTTGCATCATTTCTTTTTATTCATTTACTTTAAAGCCTGCCAAGAGAATTACATGAGCAAAACCAATGATGGAAAGAGAAAAACCATTGATGAATGCATGAACAGAAAGAATAAAGTTTCTTCAAAGAAGAGTATTACACGATTTAGAATGAATTGGCTCTCTCTATGTGCGTGTGGATCATGATCTTTCCATTTGTCCATCATTTTGATCCCGTTCCGGATCACAGTGTCCTTCCACAAGTCTTTTATTGGTGGCATAGTTTGTATTTTGCCAGGGTAATGCACAGTTTTGAATTCAAAGTTTATTAATTCTCCTAGAGTGGTTGCCAACCATAGCTAGAGAGTCTAGCCTACCCTGCCTGGTTCACACTCCACCCACGTCTATTGAACAGGTGACAAGGCTCATCCCTTGTTCCCTGTTTAGGATGCGATTTCGGACTTTCTCTTTTCCAATCTTTTCACTCTTACGTAGCCCCCTGCACATCAATGGCATTACCACCTTGCTCGGGGTGATATGATTAAAACAAAAAAAAAACCTTCTATTTCACACATAGCTGGGAGAATTGGGATGGATTCATACTTTTGCTTAGGTTATTTGTGCAAAAGTGAACAAAATAAACTTCACAGAAATTTGAAACCAGTTTGCAGATTTATCATACTGAGCTGCTAACCACTGCACCATCTGCATATTTAAAGTATAAAAGATGATCGTAACACTTATTAAATATAATGATTTTTAAATCATTATATTTAATACCAAATGCAGACAAAATAGATTCATTTTTTTTTTTTTTTTTTTTTTTTTTGTATGTATCTTTTTGAAAATTTTATTTCTTTGTTATAAAAATCTGTGTTTCTAAAAAGTGATGAGGATGGACGTTGTGTAATTGATTGTTTATTTGATGAATTCGACTAACGTCTGCATTTTGCAGTCTAGCTCGATGGGAGTTGCACTCAAATGTAGATAAAAATTTTAGAATGCTAATGACACCTTGAAATTTTTCAGAAAGCCATTTATTATCACCCCACAAAGTCAGGGATCGGTTTATGTATTGATTATAATATAGAACCGATCACCCCACTTTATATTATAGATATCTATATATGTTGCCCCCTCCCTGTCCCACCCTAATCCAATAAAGACATTCTACATTGTTATCTATATCTATAAAAGTGACGAGGGTGGACGTTGTGTAAATATTTGCTATTTTAAGTTCATTGTATATTTTTTATTCCTATTATTCCTTAAGCTACCCAAGCGAAACTGAGCTAAATTGCTAGTTTGTCTGTATTTCTGGGATGAGTTAATATTTACATTGTTCTGACTGTTGTCCTCATCTTTATTGTCATTTTCATATTCAGGAAATTTTGGCAGTTGCAGGGTCCGAACACAGATGATAGAAATTTTTGGAACCAAAGTCAGCAATCAATCAGGATCTAGAGAATAAGCTTGCCTGTTATATAAACCACTCACCAACTGGTTCAAACAGGTGGCAATGGCAGATTCAACTTGTAATACAGTAGAATACTAGTCTGTTTGTCCATCTAAATCCTACAGATACTCGTTTGACGATATTGTGCACCATGTCTTTTGTAATATAGTTGGCATAGGATGGTTCTTTTATAAACAAGAACAAACAAATTTTTCATGATCAGTTTATGTGATTACATATCTGGACCACTATAATATATATATATATATATATATATATATATATATATATATATATAAAGCTCAGGTTCAAATGATATTAAAACCTTGGATTGAGTTTTATATTTTTCTTTTTTTTTTTATTTAAATGTAAAATTTGTTTTTATTGCAGTTTTTACTGAAAATGTAGATTTCAATATACTTTATACTTTTGGCAATATGAAAAATTGAGAAATGCACTTCATTATTGATTTTTTTTTTCTGTTTTTTGTTATTGAAATATTATTTTAAAAGAAAAAATAGTTAACTTTGCCTCCCTTTATACAAGTAGGTAAGATAATTGATTTGTATTTTTTTATATTCGGGAATAATTCACAAATTTAATAATGTATATATTCAAATTCTAATATATCTATACATATATATATACATACACACACACACACACACACATATATATATATATATATATATATATATATATATATACACACACTGTGCTTGTGTACATGTAATATAAAAATGTGATGTATCTCATTATGATCCTTGCAATGTTACTCATCCTTTTCTAAGAGGCTGAAAATTTAGAAGAGCTCTTATAAGAAACAGGCTTTTACTGTGTGAAAAATAAAGAATGAAAATAGGTAGAGCTGTACTTGAAAAAACAATCCCTTGCATATGACTCCACTGAAAATGGACATACAAGGGGTGGGGGCTGTTTAATATTTCTGAGTCTAGCAAGAAGCATTTTCATTAAAATTCTGATGGTTGATTCAATTTCTGTGAAGTGTGTAAACCCCAAATCTTCACGTCTCAACTCCTCCTCATTAGTGTGTGGGGTTGTGTTATATATATATATATATATATATATATATATATATATGTGTGTGTGTGGGTGGGCATATATATATATGTGTGTGTGGGGGGGGTTATATATATGTGTGTGTGGGTTTTTATATATATATATATGTATGTGTGTGTGGGTTTTTATATATATGTGTGTGTGTGTGTTTTTATATATATATATGTGTGTGTGTGTAGTGTATATATTGTGTGAGTTTATATATATGTGTGTGTGTGTGTGTGAGAGTTTATATATATATATATGTGTGTGTGTGTGTGTGAGAGTTTATATATATGTATATGGGTTTTTATATATATGTGTGTGTGTGGATTTATATATATATATGTGTGTGTGGGGGGGTTATATATATATGTGTGTGGGGGGTTATACATATGTGTATGTGTGTGGGTTTTTGGGTATATATATATATATATATATATATGTGTGTATATATATATATATATATATATATATATATATATATTGTTTGTTTAATTACTTAGTTTTCGGTCATAATAAAATTAGACCAAAACGCAGTTGAATTAAAGTGTTAAGTACAATTATAATGTGGAACTTATATTTTCCCTTTGTAAATGAGTTATATGATCTAGGTTTCTACCATGAGTGGTGTCTTCAGGTGATTTGCAATAACTTATTTTACTATTTTTTTTTTTTGTGCCATGGACATTTTTATATATATATATATATAGGGTGGGCCATAAGTCATGGACCAAAGCATTTAAAACAATTCTGATAATAATAAACATTATTTTATTAAAAACATGCTTAACTAATGAACTGAGAAACACGTTGTACATGTTATACCCTAGGAAAGGAAAATATATTTTACCCCGCTGATTTTACATTGTTTCAGATCATGTCACGTAATTCTTTGGTGTGCAACTTATGGCCCACCCTATATATATATATATATTAACTATAGTAATTACAATATCAATAGTAACAGAACTAACTCTGCCAAAACTAGTACTAATTAAGTTATAATTTAAATATTAAATCTTGAACAACCCACCGAGGACGAACTCTGAGGGAAAAGAAGGGGACGCAAAAAAGAAACAAACGAAGTACATGAACAAAAAGTCAAGTACTCGGAAGAAAGAAAAAGCCCCCAAGACGAAAACCCTAACACTAAAGCATTCAATACGAAAGTAGAGCAACAAAGACAGAAAATCTAAGCAAGAGCCAACAAACCTACCTAGGTTTGTTGGATCTTGCTTACATTTTCTGTTTCTGTTTCTGAGATATATATATATATATATATGTCCATGGCACTATATGGAAGGTTGTTGCATTTGACTAAAATTATTACTCCAATTAATTTTCAGAAAAATAGAAGTTGAAATTTTCATATTTTCTTTTTAATATCTTACATGCAAGGAAAAATAGTCAAATGTGAGCACTCAAGGGTGTTTATTCAAAATGAAAAAATATGTTTATCACAGTAAAATAAATCTAAAAAATATTAATTTTATGAGAGGTTCTATTAAAATAGATATAGAATTAGGATTCTTTGAAGTTTAACAACTTAACATAGCCTCTTTTCGATTATGATGTTTAATTACTTGTTAACTAGAGCAAGAAACAGCTTGTAAATTTTAATTCCTCCTGAAGAAAACTGCTACACTTCAATTATCAGAGAACTATTTTTGCTCTCCTAGCAGCATGGCTCTTGTAGAGCAGCTCATTGCACCTCCTTGGGGATCACATATTTTCTGCTGGCATGAAGTGGTGCTATTATGTTAAATCAGTTGCTATGTTGACTGTTAAGAAAGTTGGTTCAATATCTAAGAATTTTTCTTATTGGAATCAATCTTGCACATTTTAATTTTACCATGCATTGAATATTGCTGCCATATCTGGTCTAGTGCTCCTTCTGCATATCTCCAAGGTTCTTGAGAAAATCCAGAAAAGAGTTTGTGATATCATCAATCCTCACCTGTCATCTCAACTGCAATCTTTTTCTCCTCACCATAACATGGCTTCTTTCTGTCTTTTCTATAAATATTTTCATGACAATTGTTCCAATGAGCTTTACTGCTTGCTACCTCAGTCAGTTAAGTGCCATACGTGATACATGCTTGGGCGATCATGTCTCTTTCGAGACATGATTGACTGGACAGAAGATTATCCCGTGGTAGGTTGCCATTGCTTTCTGCAGTAGACTAGTTGCCATCCAAGGCTATAGAACCTAATCTGTCCTGTTATTTAACCCATAACTAGAGGGAAGTGACAGATTAATACCTTTCTTAAGGGTATTTGCATGGAAGTGAACGCAAAGAATTCCATTGGAATTCCGTTTTGAGCCGATATCCACTGCACCACAATGATACCTCAACTGCATGAATTTAAGTATACCACTAGATTAGCAGCAATTATCTTTCATTATTTGGAGAGCTTGCTTTCCAAAATATCGGGAAGCTTGGCTAATGTTTTTCAAATTTCAATATTTGGAGAGATTGGTTAATGTTTTATTTATTATATTTCATTATTTGGAGAGTTTGATTTCCAAAACATTGGAGAGCTTGGCTAATGTTTTTTTTCATCATACAGGGTGTCCATAAAGTTTGTGTGCACTTGAAAATATTTATAACTTTATTTGGTATTTGTGATAGAAATAATTTGTAAAAAGGATTAGAAAGAAGTAAATCTATATTTTTTAAGGTTTTATTGAAATTTTATTTAAGTTTCCACATGTCCATCATTAACAATCCGAAGGGTAATACAATTTTAATAATATTTTTTTACTTATCTAAAATTGTTGCAAATTTTGTGGTAAAAAATTAATCAATAACCAAACTTAAAACTAGGTACATTAAACTTTAAAAATTTTTTATAGATTATTTCTATCACAAATACTAATAAAGTAATAAATTTTTTGAAGTATGCACAGACTTTATGGATACACTGTATTTCAATATCTGGTAATCTTGGATAATGTTTTTTTTATTATATTTCATTATTTGGAGAGCTTGCTTTTGAAAATATTGGGAAGCTTCGCTAATGTCTTTCATATTCCAATATTTGAAGAGAATGGTTAATGATTTTTTATCATATTTCATTATTTGGAGAGCTTGATTTACAGAATATTAGAAAGCTTGTTTAATGTTTTTCATTACATTTCAATATCTGGTAATCTTGGATAATGTTTTTTTTATTATATTTCATTATTTGGAGAGCTTGCTTTTGAAAATATTGGGAAGCTTTGCTAATGTCTTTCATATTCCAATATTTGGAGAGAATGGTTAATGATTTTTTATCATATTTCATTATTTGGAGAGCTTGATTTACAGAATATTAGAAAGCTTGTTTAATGTTTTTCATTACATTTCAATATCTGGTAATCTTGGATAATGTTTTTTTTATTATATTTCATTATTTGGAGAGCTTGCTTTTGAAAATATTGGGAAGCTTCGCTAATGTCTTTCATATTCCAATATTTGAAGAGAATGGTTAATGTTTTTCATTACATTTCAATATTTGGAGAGCTCGGCTAACGTTTTCCTTATAAGATTTGCTACACATATGGTTATCATTTATAGATTCTCTTATTGTCTTCCCTCAATTCTTTTATATTTTAGCTGTTAAAAATAAACTCTGTTCTCTCTGTAACGCATCAATGTTTGTTGTTTATTTGTTGATTGAATTGAATTAGGAGCACTTTGAAATTATTTTTCTACCCTTTTTTTTTTTTTTTGAATCTGTGTGTGTGTCAAAGAGTGGGATTTATTCGTTTATTTAACCATTTTTTAAATTTTATTTCATCCCTGCTATTGTAGTTAAAATCAGCTGCACAAGAATGCTTTTTCTTGAAGTCGTTCTTTGAAAACTGTCGCACTTTTGTAAACAAAATACAGATGGAATTAACAGAATATTTTTTTCTATAATTACTATCACATGATTTTCTTGTTTTAGTGACACACACACACACACACATATATATATATATATATATGTGTCTATGTGTGTGTGTGTGTATATATATATATATATATATATATATATACTTTTCAAAGGTGGGGTTAAAATCTTTCTCATCCATATCATTCTTTTTCGAACCAGTTTTTCTCTGATGAGACTTCCATTTCTCATGTCTTTTAACGGACATGTGTTTTCACTCAGACATTTTCCTGAGGTCAATGTTGTGTCTGTTTTTAATTTAATTTTGCTCTTGTTAGAGAGCTGAAAAGGACAGTAGCAAGACTGTCAGTGTGAACTCTTAGTCTGAGAATTTACTGGCTTCATGGTGAAACTAATGTTTGAATGTCCACAGTTCAAATAATAATGACTGCTTTTACTTATTTACTTAGTTTTTGGGAGGCCTCGTTGTGAAATGGTGGTTAATAAGTTTGTCTAAAAGAAGAATTTTGGTGTAGTAAGATATAATTTTTACTGATTGCTTTATGCTCATATATATCCATTGGCCTGAATATTCAAGAATCTTGTGAGAAAAATATCTTCCAGCAGAATTCAAAGCTGCAACTCCCATATACCGGGAAGAAGCCTTCATTAGACCTGATGTATCTTACGACTTAACCACAGATTTTAAGGTTAAATAAAGTTTGATTTAAGCTGTAAATACCTAAGTTCCTGATTTCTCATAACATCTATATCTGCTCTGGTTCATGTCCTAATATGAACTAATGGAAACAAAGACAGTATTATAAAATTTCACGGAAAGTAAAATTTCACTTCCGGACTGTGGAATTCTCTTCCACACGATTACTTCCCCGATGACTACAATCTCCAGGAGTTTAAATGTAAGGTCAATAGACACCTCCTAACATACTAACCTGCTCCCATTCTATCAAACACTCTTCCCATCTGCTCAACCCTCATCCTAGGTATCCTTACTCATCTGTCACCTTCCTCCTGACATTCCCTATGTCTAACCACTCCTTCTCTTTTACCTTCTCCTATGTAGCCCCATGTGCAATAGTGGCAGTGGAATGCCTTGCTTGGGTGAGATGATTAAAAAAAAAAAAAGTTATCAAATAGTATTTTTTTAATTTTTTTTTTTTTTTATAATCATATGGCCCCAAGCAAGACATTTTATTGACACTGTTTTGCAGGGGTTTACATAGGAGGAAAGTTATAAGAAAGAGTGACAGGTTATAGGGGGTGTCAGAAAGTGGGTAAGAGAAGGATGAGAATACTGATGAGAGTGACAGTGGACGGAGAAAGAAGCATGAGAGAGAGGATGCAGGTTAGTGAGATAGATCACTATTGACTTTACACTTAAATTCTTGGAGATTGTAGCTCTCGGGAAAACAAGTAAATGGGAGGGAATTCCACAGGCGGGAA
>JBBBDQ010001775.1:4137500-4150000 GCA_037127315.1 Ascarosepion bandense
AATAAACTGATCCCCCACTAATTATAATTATTACAATAATGTGATATAATTTATCTCTTCTCCCTCCAATTATGAGTTAAATATTAGGACAGATTGGGTTCTATAGCCTTGGTCGGCAACCAGTTTATCACAGAAAGCAATGGCAACCTACTGTGGGATAATATTCTGCCCAGTCAGTCGTGTCCCTTTCAAGACATGATCGGCCAAAGCTTGTATCATGTATGGCATCTAACTAACTGACTGACAAAATCAGAATGCAAAAATAAATAAAATTGAGGACCAAATGTTAACCTCATTAGTGTTTGTAGTGTGACCTGACCTACAGGATGTCAATAAATTTGTCATTAGGCCCAGTTCACAATTCTGCCAGTAATTTTATTCAACTTTGTTTGTGTAAATCGGCCCCTAGTTGAGTGTCACAGCTGTCATATTTATAATGTCGTCTGATTTCTGTTAATGAAGAAAATAATGATGTACTTCAGTCGCCAAGGTTTTATTCTTTTATTTTTAACTTTAGATAGTGGACATTAGCTTTAATCTATACATAGCTTTTTTTTAATCATTTCATCCCTTGCAAGGTAGTAAAGCCACTAAGACACAAGGGATTAGTAAATATATTTAAGTTTTGAAACTCAAAGAAGAAGAAGCCAGAAGAAAATACCCCGACCGAGAAGTGTGAAAAAAGAAAATGTTAGCATGGAACTTGTGGTTGCATCTAATCAATTCAACTAAATTGATGAGACCGTATAGCTCATCTACTCAGTTAAGTGCCATACATGATGCACACTTTGGGTGATCATGTCTTGAAAGGGACATAACTGACAGAACAGAAATTTATCCTGGAGTAGCTTGCCATTGCTTTCTGCAGTAGACTGGTTGCCAACCAAGGCTATAGAGCCCTATCTGTTATATTATTTAAGTCATAACTGGACGGAGAAGAGATAGATTATATTATTACATTAAGTATAATTAGTAGGGGATCAGTTTATTACTTGATGACAATAGAAGCGCAAATACCCTTGGGAAAGGTATTAATCCGTCTCTTCCTTCCAGTTATGGGTTAAATAGCAGGACAGATTGGGTTCTATAGCCTTGGTCGGCAACCAGTCTACTGCAGAAAGCAATGGCAACCTACAGCGGGATAATCTTCTGCCCAGTCAGTCATGTCTCTTTTGAGATATGATCACCCAAGCGTGTATCACTTATGGCACTTAACTGACTGACTGAATACATAAGCTGGAAACATAATTAAAACTTCTACTGGGCAAAAAGTGGGGGATCAGTTTTATATTGTTATGAAGTAATAAACTGATCCCCCACTAATTACTACTTAATAATAAAATAAATCTCTTCCCCCTCTAGCTATGAGTTAAATAATAGGACAGATTGAGTTCTATAGCCTTGGTCAGCAACCAGTCTACCGCAGAAAGCAATAGCAACCTACTGCGAGATAATCTTCTGCCCAGTCAGTCATGTCTCTTTCGAGACATGATCGCCCAAGCGTGTATCACGTATGGCACATAACTGACTGAATCTATGTTGTTTTGAGCACTTTTATAAAAAAAAATGTAAATGCTGGTCAACTGTTTCTGTTCATCTGGTGATATATATAATCTGTGTGTCTTGTTGTCACTCTGTCTCCATTGTTCTTCATATAAATTTGATCTACCCCATCAAACTACCCAGCTAACCCCTCTGTATATCTGGGTCTCTTTTTGGATGTCCATTCCTCTATATGAGCATCTGTCTGTCTTCATTTATCAGGCTCACCTTTTCTTCATACATAATATTCTTCCTATAAATCATATCTACCCCATTAAAATGGAGCATTTCATTGTCTATTTTACTATTTTTATTTCACACTCAAATTGAAATGAATTTCAAAATTGTAGGAATCAATAAAAAAATTGAATGTACTTTTGTAAAAATACAAAGATTTACATTGAGTTGTTACTTTATATATATATATATTTTTTTTTTTTCATCTAGGATATTTATTTCACTGGATTCACTTTTACACTTTCAGCAATCTGAATAAACTCAAAAATATATTTTCTTCCTTTTCTTATTTAAATATTATTTCTGCGGTAAAGACAACTTTGTATCCATTGCGTTTATTTACATGAGTAGATTGGCATTCAATCAATTAAATTGATTTTTTTCTCCTACATTTGTGAATTATTCACAAATTTCATGGTAATATTAAAAGGAAGATATATGCTGTATCTTGGTATGTGCTTTGTGATAGAACTCTTCTCATTAAAGAGGCTGAAAAGTTAGAAGAGCTATCATGAAAAGATGATTTTAACCCTAAGGAATGAAAGGAGAAAGAAAAAAAATCACAGAATAAAATAAAGAAATTGATGGGGAAAATGAATAAGAGAGAAAAAAAGAAAAACAAACAAATAAGTATAAAAAGGAAAAACATCTTTTTTTATTTTTATTTTGTAATGACAGGAAAATAGGTGAAAAATAGAAAGATAGGGAAGAGTTTTATAAGAATCAAATTAAGGAGTAAAAATATGAATGAAGGTGAAATAAGAAAAAAAGAGAGGGAAGAGTTTTACAAGAATCAAATTAAGGAGTAAAAATATGAATGAAGGTGAAATAAGAAAAAAAGAGAGGGAAGAATAGAAAAGTAGAAATAAAAAAAATGAAAAGGTAACAACTAAAATGGACAAAGGATATAAGAAGGGAAGAGTAAAAAGGAAGAAGGGAGACAAGAGAATAAGGGAAAAGAATATGAGGAAAAATAAGTGAGAAAAAATATAAGAAAAGAGAAGGAAGAAATAATATTAAGGAATAAGAGGAAAGACAGAAGATAAAGAAAAAGAGTAGAAGGAAAGTAGAGGGAAGAATATAAGGAAAGAAAGGTAAAATAAAAATGTAGAAATGAGAAAGAATATGGAAGGGATGAGAATAGAAGGGAGGGGGAAAGGAAGAATAAGGGAGGGATGAGAATAGAAAGGTGTGGGGGAAGGAAGAATATGGAAGGGTTGAGAATAGAAGGGAGGGGGAAGGAAGAATATGGAAGGGTTGAGAATAGAAGGGAGGGGGAAGGAAGAATAAGGAAGGGATGAGAATAGAAGGGAGGAGGAAGGGATGAAAATAGAAGGGGGAGAGGAAAGAAAGAAGGGACACAAAAAGAAGATTAAAGAAAGATGAGAATGAATTGAAAAATGTAATAAAGGGAAAAAAAAAATTCAAGGGAAAAAATATGGAAAATAAAGGGAAAAAAAGTAAACAATAACATGTTAAAGAAAAATTGAAAAAAAAAATACAGGAAATAAATTAATATGGTGGTGACAGGAAGAAAAATCTTAAAATGGAGAAAGAAAGAATAAAATTGTCTGGGGCAGTGCTGGGGTTGGGGGACAAAAAGAATAAACATGGAAATAGAAACAAAAGGGATAAAGTGGGTGCAGGGAAAGAGTCCATTATTGATTTGATTTTTTTTTTTTTTTTTTTTTTTTTTTTTTTTTTCCAAAATGGCAGACAGTTGAAGTAAATGCCACAGGCTAATTTAATTTCATAAATTTTGAGTGCTTCTATTTCTGTAGGTGTGATAATTGTCTCCAGGTGCTATTTTCTAGTAAGTTCTTTTTTTCCTACCCTTTATCCAGCATCTCCACACCCTCAGCCCCACTCTACTTTCGTGTAATGTATATGTAATGCATATAGTGGGTGCAATTATATTTCAACATATATATATTGTTTATTTAGTTTGTATTCACCTAGGACAAATGCATGCTTGTAAGTATGTATTAGTTTATATATATATATATATATATATATATATATGTAGATATATATATATATAGAGAGAGAGAGAGAGAGAGAGAGAAAATATGGAACCAGTAGGAAAATCTTTATGAATTCAACATGTTTCTCTATTTGCATATCAGCTTAAAAATATATATAAAAATCTGGAGATGACAAGCACACATATAGAAACATTTTCACTTGCCAAAACTTTCTGATAAATCTTGATAGTGGTTCAGAATAAGAAATCAGGCACCTGAGTTCAAATCTCATTTGGGTTCATTAAATTCACTTCCATACAAATACCCTTGGGAAAGGTATGAAACCATTTCCTTTCCCTATCTATGGGTTACATAGTAGGATTCGTATCTGGAAAAATCAAAAATATTCTTAAAAATTATTAATGCAATATACACCTTCAAAGAAATTAATCATTCTTACAATCCTCAAAATGTGTTTCGGTTTTAAATAATGCATAAAGGGTTGATAACCTGTAAAAAAAAACAAATCAATCAATGAACACACTGATAAAGCTAAATAAATTGGATTAGGAGATTAGGATTAGCAATATAAGAAAGCTTACTAAAGATGACAATGGTCAGGAACAGTATTTACATTATTCAGACTACTGTCCTCATCTTTGGTGCCATTTGTATGACGTTTCAGCCGTTGCACGCTCTGGCCTTCTTCAATTGCTAGAAATTTTTAATCAAAATTTTGGTTAAAAATTTCTGTCATCTAAAGAAGGCCAGAGCGTACAACAGCCGAAACATGGTTCAAATGACAACAAAAATAAGGACAATAGTCTGAATAATGTAAATACTACCTCATCTCAGAAATATAGACAAACACTAATGGTCAGGAAGTTTTGGAGTATCATGATTGTTCATGGCATGAAGGGACACAGTATATAGGTCTCTCTCTCAAATATATATATATATATATATATATATATATATATATATATAAAAACTTATTTTATAAATGGAACTTTGTCTGTGTGTGTATATGTTACCTATAGACTCCAAAACGGCTGAACTGATTTTCTTGAAAATTTACACAGTTGTATTATAAGCATTTGCGAGTGTTCATAGCTAGGTTTTGTGTCAAGGTACCACCAATAAATATGAAAAATCGATAATCGAAAAAATCGGGTTATAGGAGGAGTGGTCCGATTTTAATCAAATTTGATACACTCATAGACAAAGACATAAGAAATGATATTCAGAAGTTTCAAGGTTGCAGTTCTTACAATAGTGCAGAAAATCGATTTTATATCTATATATATAAAAGGCAAGATGTTTGTGTGTGTGTATGTGTGTCAGTTTATCTGTCTGTATGTCCTTTATGCAAATCCACAATTTTTATTCAATTTTCACCAAACTTCAAAATTTGACTTATATCCATTCATTTTTCTTTCAGTCTACGATTTTGCTTTAACTGGAAACAACTATTGCTTTTTAGTCTTTCGTGCCAACGTCCAAAGAGTTTGAGTCCAGGACCATGGACCATTTAAAGCTTTCATTATACCAGAGCAACGCCGAGCTATACTGCTAGTATATATATGAAATCCTAATTTGAGGTATGCTTTATTCATGGGTTAAAGTGCTCAATATCAAAGAACATATGTAAACATGAAAGTGGACAATGAAGTCACAACCCACAGGTGAGAGTGTGTTTGATGTTAAGCACAATTGTCAGGCCATGTGCCTTGTTTTTCTGCTCAACAGTTTTTATATGTACAGGTCAGTAATGCATTGTGGGTAGTCTATTGTATTATTCTAATGGTTATTTTAGTCGGCTGTAATTTGTCAATTATTTTATTTACTTATTTGCTTGGATTAATTTATTTTATTATTTACTTTCAATATTGAGCGTTTTAATCTATAAATTTAGCATACCTTAAAACTATATATATATATATATATATAAAAACCCAATCTTTCTTGCCATTTAACTCATAGCTGGAAGGAGAAGAGATAGATTATATTAAGTATAATAAGTGGGGGATCAGTTTATTACTTCATAACAATAGAAAACCTATTGCCCACTTTATGCCCTGTAGAAGTTTTAATTATGTTTCCAACTAATATATTCAGTCACTCAGTTAAGTGCCATACGTGATACACACTTTGGGTGATCATGTCTCGAAAGAAACACGACTGACTGGGCAGAAGATTATCCCGCAGTAGGTTGCCATTACTTTCTGCGGTAGACTGGTTACTAGCCAAGGCTACAAAACCTAACCTGTTTTATTATTTAACCCATAAGTGGAGGGAAGAGATGGATTAATACCTTTCCCGAGGGTATTTCTGCATAAGTGAATGCAAAAAATTCAACTGGAATTCGAACCTGGCACCTTGATCTCTCGTTTTGAGTTGATATACACTGCACCACAATGCACATTCTAAATAAGTAATCTCAGGTATGGGAACCCATATATGCTTATAAGGTATAATTACTACCTTGAGTCTGGCATTTAGACCGCTCGGCCATGCAGTGCAGCATTGTATATATTCAGTTAATAAGTAAAATAGAATTCATCCTTGATAATAGCTGAAAGTATAGCCAAAAGTGCTTGGAGAAAATTTTTTTTTTTTTTTTTTTAAATCATATCACCCTGAGCAAGGCAGTAACACCACTGATGTGCAGGGGGCTATGTAAAAGTGAAAAGATTGGAAAAGAGAAAGCCGGAAACCACATCCTAAACAGGGAACAAGGGATGAGCCTCTTCACCTGTTCAATAGATGTGGGTGGAGTGTGAACCGGGCGATAGTTTAGTCTATCTACTCCAATTGATAGATAGATAGACATATAGATGGATAGACAGAGAAAAAGACAGACAGATAGATAGATAGATAGATAGATAGATAGACATATAGATGGATAGACAGAAAAAGAGAAAAAGACAGATAGATAGATAGACATATAGATGGATAGACAGAGAAAAAGACAGATAGATAGATAGATAGACATATAGATGGATAGACAGAGAAAAAGACAGACAGACAGATAGATAGATAGATAGACATATAGATGGATAGACAGAGAAAAAGACAGACAGACAGATAGATAGATAGATAGACATATAGATGGATAGACAGAGAAAAAGACAGACAGACAGATAGATAGACATATAGATGGATAGACAGAGAAAAAGACAGACAGACAGATAGATAGATAGATAGACATATAGATGGATAGACAGAGAAAAAGATAGACCGATAGATAGATTTACTGACAGATAGATATGTAGATTGACTGACTGACAGACAGACAAATAGAATGTGCTTGGAGAAATAAAACATTCTGACGATTTTGATATAATTTATGTACTGATGAGATGAAAATGATAAAATCACATGAAAAATTATAGTCAGAGCTTAAGCACAGCACCTTGTTTGTCATTTTAATCTAAACTTGTATAGAAGAGGTATTGCTACCTAAACACACACACACACACATGCGTGTATATATATATATATATATATATATATATATAACGTAGAATACTTGGTATATAATTCAGGTAAATTCCGATAGACAAACTTAATGTAAAATTTATTTATTTAATTAAACAGAGTAATATAATTTCGAAAAATTTTAGATATTCTACAATTTCATGTGTAATACGTATTTCACAGCAAACCTTGCTGCTCGTCGGACTCAAATGATGCAACAGATAATAATATTCAAAATAATCCCAAAAATAATTACACACAGACATGCCCATGTCAAGTATAGACATTTGTAACAGTAATCTACAAAAAACAATTCCTTGCTTATTAAAAAATAACCCAAAGAGAAAAAGAAAAAATATATATATATATATATATATATATATATATATCAGAGAGAACAGCAACCTGTAGTTCATTTGTTTTGATTTTTTTTTTTTTTTTTTTGATAGAGTTAAGTGTAAAATTTGTCCATAGTGATAATAGCTCCAACCACTTTCAACCACTTCTTTAGACATGCTCAGTCAGTTAAGTGCCATATGTGAAACACGCTTGGGCAATCATGTCTCAAAAGAGACATGACTGACTGGGCAGAAGATTATCCCGCAGTAGGTTGTCATTGCTTTCTGTGGTAGACTGGTTGCCAGCCAACACTATAGAACTCGGCTCCCCGATTTCTCATTCCGAGCCGATATCCACTGCGCCACAATGCACACACCGACCATAATTATTAGGCAACCCCAATCTTTTTTAAAAGAAATGATGTATTTCATACTATTTTTAGTATTTATTGCCAAGTGGATAATTCTACATGAAAATAGAATGGTACTTTTGTTATTATTACTTTGCAAAGTTTTACAAGGCAAATAGCGACAATTTAGCCATCGCACCCTGTAGATTTGCTATATATATCTATACACACACACGTACATATATATATATATATATATATATATATATATATACACACACACACTACTGGCCATAATTATAAGGCCAGCCCAGTTTTTCAAAAGAAATTATGTATTTTATACTATTTTTAGTATTTATTGCCAAGTGGATAATTCTAAATGAAAACAGAATGGTTCTTTTGTTATTATTACTTTGCAAAGTTTTACAAGGCAAGGAAGCAAAGATGAACTCGTCTGAATCACCCTAAATTTTCTTCATTCTTTCATTGATAAAATTGCAATATAGGTAATTATTAAATATTTATAAATTCATTTGATAAACATGTTATTGTGCAGTATTAACAAAATAAATATTCTATTTTTGTTTACAATTATTCACTTGGCAATAAATACTAAAAATAGTATGAAATACAGCATCTTTTTTTTTTTTTTTTTTTTTTTTTTTTAAAAAAACACTGGGGTGGCCTAATAATTATGGAGGGTAGTGTATATATATATATAAGTTAAAAATAAAAATTGTCCTTGATAATGGCTAAAAGAATTAGCCAAAAGTGGTCAGATATGCAGAACTCTCGGACAGTTTTTACAGACTTTGTGTCCCAAATGCACAGGTCAGTTTGTCAGTTAAGTGCAATACAGGATACAAACTTGGGCGATCATGTCTCGAAAGAGACTGGACTGAAGATTATCCTGCAGTAGGTTGCCATTACTTTCTGTGGTTGACTGGTTGCCAACTAAGATTATAGAACCCAATCTGTCCTGCTATTTAACCTATAGCTGGAGGGAAGAGAAGGATTGATACATTTCCCAAGGGTATTTGCACTTAAGTGAATGTGGCAAAATTGTATGTCTATATCCGAAGGCAAATTGGCATGGCGAAGGACGCGCTCCAGAAGCTGAGTAAAGTACTAAGACACAGGAAAATTTTACTAGAAATAAAGAAGAGAGAGCTAGATTACTACGTGACATTAGTTATTCAATATGGCAGTGAATGCTGGACAATATCATTGAAGATGAGGAAAAAAACTTGAAGCAGCGAAAATGTGGTTCTACAGAAGGATGCTGCGGATATCGTGGACTCAGCATGCAAGCAATGATGAGGTGTTGGAAAGAATGGCAACAAAAATATTAATAATGAGCATCAGGAAGAGACAACTGAAGTTCCTGGGACATGCAATGAGGAAGGAGGGCTTGGAGAACCTGATACTGACAAGCCAGATAGAAAGAAAGAGACAGAAGAAGGTAGCGCATAACATATTTGAAGGGCCTGATCAGGTGGATGGCAGAACGGGTATTGCAAGCTTGTTGTGGGGTAGTTTTTGCACTGAAGGTTATAATCGTGCTATGTTGGTTGCTAATTGACTTAATGCACCCAAAATGTTAGGAACTTGGTAATCTTTCACTGAAAGCTGACTTCTTAGTATTCGGCTAACTGCTGACTAATATCAACTGCCTAGTGGTTCTACTGAACTCCAATAGAACTTCTAAAAACTTCTCGGATTAACTTCCTGTTAACTCTTATTAATATAGGAGGGAGAGTCCATTATTTGAGGAGTAGGTGTGTTTCACCTTAACAGAGGTGTAACAGGAGAAGTTGTGCTAAGAGCCATCAGGGATAGGGGAACATGGAGAGCCATAATCACCTACGTCCTGAAGGGACAGGGCACATAGAAGAAGATATAGCATATGCTTATCTACTTATCCATGAGCAGGTGCTGAAGCATTAAAACAGAATAAATGACTCACTCTCATTTTATTTAGTTACTTAGAATGGGCTTCTTGGTCAAGTTTTTTCAGCATGCCTTCAGTCTGAGAGAGGGAAGCATGAATCTGTTAATGGTGGTTAGAAACAGATAAGGTTTGAAAAGGAGAAAGGTTATAAAACAGAAATTAGTGAAGTTCCAGTATGTAGCCCCCACCCTCCTGCCAGGTTCTTTCTAGCTGCTCATTCCCTACCATGGCCTCAGAAGCTTGTTGTCTGTGGTAGGGGACAAGAGAGGGCAAAGGCAACCCAGAGAATTATCATGTCAAAAGCTTTTATATTTCCTCTGGTATTTTGACAATCAACCTGGGAAGAAGAGAAGAGTCTGTGATATTGGTGTGCAGAATTGGGTTAGATAGAAAAATTAGAAGTAGTTGCTGAGTGTTTGTATGTGTGTCTGTATCTGGAGCCTTAGAGACTATTTCCTTTTTTGGTGTGTTTGGGGCGGGCATGAGGGAGATTTCTTTGGTAGAGGTGGTGTTGGGAACATTTTGTTTGGAAAACAAATAAATGACAAATGAGGTGTTAATATATAAGTCCCTAGAAGTTGAAAATTTACATCAGTACATCTTGCATTCACTTACAGGAAAATACCCTTTGGGAAAGATATTAATCAGTCTCTTCTCTCCAGTTACAGGACAGATTGGGTTCTACAGCCTTGGCTGGCAACCAGTCTACTGCAGAAAGTAATGGCAACCTACAGGATAATCTTCTGCCCAGTCAGTCATGTCTCTTTTGAGACATGATCGCGCAAGCGTGTATCATGTATGGCACTTAACTGACTGACTGAATATAATAGTTGGAAACATAATTAAAACTTCTACTGGTCACAAAGTGGGGGATAGGTTTTCTATATTTTGTAGTAATAAACTGATCCCCAACTAATTATAGTTAGATTATATTACGTTATGATATTATCTCTTCTCCTTCCAGCTATGAGTTAAATAGCACAACAAATTTGGTTCTATAGCCTTGGCTGGCAACCAGTCTACCGCAGAAAGCAATAGCAACCTACTGCAGGATAATCTTCTGCCCAGTCAGTCATGTCTCTTTCAAGACATGATCGCCTAAATGTTTCACGTATGGCACTTAACTGACTGATTCCCATGATCTAGTTTCTACAGCTCACTTGGCTGGCAACCAGTCTACTGCAGAAAGTAATGGCAACCTACTACAGGATAATCTTCTGTCCAGTCAGTCATGTCTCTTTTGAGACATGATCATCCTGGCTGCCTTGTAAAATTTTGCAAAGTAATAATAATGTGCATCAAATGAATTTTTATAAATATTTAATAATTACCTAAATTGCAATTTGATGAAATTGCAATTTAGGTAATTATTAAATATTTATAAATTCATTTGAAAGAATGAAGAAAATTCAGTTCATCTTTGCTTCCTTGCGTTGTAAAATTTTGCAAAGTAATAACAAAAGAACCATTCTATTTTTATTTAGAATTATCCACTTGACAATAAATAGTAAAAAATAGTATGAAATACATAATTTATTTTTTTCTAAAACTGGGGTGGCCTAATAATTATGGCTGGTAGTGTATATACACTTAAAAGTAAAATAAAATTTGTCCTTGATAATGCCTAAAAGTATAGTTGAAAGCAATAAGAGAAATAAAACATTTGGACAATTTAGATAATATATATAGGAAAAAACAAGAACTGTTATAAGATCACAGAAAAAATGATATAAAAAAGATTTGTTAGTCATTTTTATCAAAACTTGTGTATACATATCTATGTCTGCATTTGTATGAGAGACGTCATGAAGACTAATTTTCCTCCCAATTTTCCACCCACTTCCACAAAAATACACCAATATACGCAACCCTACATATATCCAATATTTTAAAAAATTAATCAGTTTTTTCTGACGATCACAAGAGCGTGAAACTCAGTCACAAACTCACACCTATCTAAATGAATATGTTAGCCCTATCACTGATATCGAGTGCTTTCAAATAAGTACCACGCATATATAATATATAAATAATAGAATATATATAACAAATTGCATACATACACACACACACATATATATATATATATATATATATATATATATACACGTTTCACACACACACACATATAGTGTGGAAAATTTTATTAATTTTTTTAATTTTTTCCAGTATTTTTACGTGTTTTCTTTTTGCTGAATATAAGGAATGAAAAATGTTCTGTAATTTTTTAATTTCTAAACATTTAAGAATACTAGAAGAATTAAATAAAAAAATTAATAAGATCTTCCTTGTCAGTAATAATTAAAGAAACATTTTTAAAAGAAAGATTGCTGCCCAAATATATGTGTGTGTGTGTGTGTGTAAAAATTAAGACATACACATTATTCCATGATTAAGCGGAAGTATAGGCCAATTTCAGGCAAACCATCATCAGCTTCCATCTTTATTGTACAGAAGATTTTATTTGTGTAAAATCTTCTGTACAATAAAGACGGAAGCTGATGATGGTTTGCCTGAAATAGGCCTTTTCTTCTGCTTAACCATGGAATAATGTGTCTGTCTTAATTTTTACATATATTTGCTGTATATGTGTGTGTATATATATATATATATATATATATATATATATTTAGAGCTC
>JBBBDQ010001775.1:4155000-4182500 GCA_037127315.1 Ascarosepion bandense
CAATTAGAAATGGAACTTTAAAAAAAAAAAAGAAATAAGAAAGTATTTGACTTGGATAAAAATTATATAATGTCAAATTATATTTGTTTTTAAAATGTTGTGGTCCAGTGGATATCGGCTCGGAACGAGAAACCGGGGAGCCGAGTTCAAATTCCAGTTGAATCCATTGTATTCACTTACGTGCAAATACCCTTGGGAAAGGTATTAATCCGTCTCTTCCTTCCAGTTATGGGTTAAATAGCAGGACGGATTGGGTTCTATAGCCTTGGTCGTCAACCAGTCTACTGCAGAAAGCAATGGCAACCTACTGCGGGATAATCTTCTGCCCAGTCAGTCATGTCTCTTTTGAGACATGATTGCCCAAGCGTGTATCACGTATGGCACTTAACTGACTGAAGTGTAGATATGTATTCGGAGCAAAATATGTGTATGAATCGAACAAAATACACATTAATTCAGCAAACAATTATCAAACTTCAGATTTATTAACCTACTTTTGTGAAATGTAGGATTTTTCTATAACAAGTCATCATTTTTCTGTTGACATATCAATAAGTTTGTAAATCTAATGATGAAAAAATTCACAACAAATCTTTGTCAACATGATCTCCTTCCTTTTTAATGCCCTTAATTTAAGCAAAAACTACATGTTACGGACTTACTGATCTGAACTTAGATTTTTACCTGCTACTGTTGCTAATTCTCATACCATGAAGATGTTGAGCCATGACCACTGCCTTATCTCTTTAACTTTTTTTTTTTCGTTTTTTGTTCGTCTATTTTTTTGTCACTTAGTTTGTGTAAATTATTTTGCAATTCAAGGTTATTTTTGACTTAAGATAAATAGTATCACGGTTCAATTATTTCCATTAGTTTTGTCTTGTAGAAGATTCATACACATATTTTGCTCCGAATACATATCAACACTTCAGTCAGTTAAGTGCCATATGTGATAAATATCCAAAGACATATTAGAATGGCCAAAGGCGCCTTTCAAATGCTAACCAGAGTACTGAGAAATGGGAAAATCTCACTGGATACAAAAAAAATGAGTGCTGGACTGCTACATGATATCTGTCCTCCTGTATGGCAGTGAATGTTGGATGATCTTTTCAAGGATGAATATGATGTCGGAACATTCTCCAGCGACTGATGAATCTGCTGTAGGTCATGGCAGATGACATCCTGCAAGCAGATGCATGGTCTGCTGCAAAGTCATCTCCAGTTTGCAGAGCGCAGGTTGAAGTAATAGATAATTTTAGTAGGGTAATCATCAGGTCATCGTTGGATATGACTAAGCCGGTGAACATGGTAGTAAGTGATGGTATAGAAAAAGATCAGCTGGCCTATATTTTTAATTATGTCTCAGGACCTCCCCTCAGAAGGCAGCAAGAGAAAGCAAGAAAAAAAGGACTGAGCATAAACTTCAAGAAAACTGAATGTATGATCATCAGCAAAAAGTAGACCCCGAAAAGCCAGCTACAGGTCAGGGAAACTAAAATAAAACAAGTAACGAAATTTAAATACCTGGGAAACGTTCTGGAAACTGTGACTGAGATCCGAAGACATATTAGAATGGCCAAAGACGCCTTTCAAATGCTAACCAGAGTACTGAGAAACAGGAAAATCTCACTGGATACAAAAAAATGAGTGCTGGACTGCTACATGATATCTGTCCTCCTGTATGGCAGTGAATGTTGGATGATCTTTTCAAGGATGAAGGAGAAGCTCAAAGCAGCAGAAATGTGATTCTACAGAAGAATGCTTAGGATATCAATTTTGTGAATCTTGGAGAAGCTGTGATAGAATTAACTGTCTATACTTATTCAGAGTGGAGTAGTCCTTGTTCTTATTTAAGATCTGCGAATAGAGTCCTTGCCAGGATTCGCCATTGGTGGCCACAATCTCAATAATATAAAGTAGACGGATGACACAGTGCTGATAGCAGACATGGAAAGAAAAATGCAGGACCTCCTACAGAAGGTAGCAAGGGAAAGCGAGAAGGAACGACTGAGCATAAACTTCAAGAAAACTGAATGTAGGGTCATCAGCAAAAAGACACCCAAAAATTCCAGCTACAGATTGGAGAAGCTAGAGTTGTTCTGTTTTTATGGCAAATCAACCTCAGTGGGTTATTTATTGCCAACTAAACTTTATTTATTGCTGGTAATACCTTTTTCTTTCAACAATTTATTGTTGTTGTTTTTTTTTATATAAGTTTTGTGTCTAGTAATACTTTTTTCTTTTCGAGTATCAAGATTCAATGGGATTTGTTTTTAAAGGCAGGGTCTCCAAGTCCTACCCTTGTTATTTAACCCATAACTGGAGGGAAGTGACGGATTAATACCTTTCCCAAGGGTACCAGTGCTGAAGTAAATGCAGGGTACTCAACTGGAATTCGAACTCGGCTCACCGATTTCTCTTTCCCAGCCGTTATTCACTGCACCACAACGCACAGCCGTCACTAAATGCTTACAGCACCTGGTATTCCCAAGCAGTCACCCATCTAAGTACTGACCAGGTTCAACATTGCTTAACTTTGGTGATTGAGCAAGAACTGGTGTATTCAACATGATAGGCGGTAAGCCAGAAGCTAAAATAAGACAAGTAATGAAATTTAAATGTCTGGGAAGTGTTCTGACAGAGGGTGGAAAGAGCGATGTTGAGATCCAAAGACGTATTGGCATGGCCAAGGACGCATTTCAAATGCTTACCAGTGTACTGAGAAACAGGAAAATCTCATTGGAAACAAAGAAAAGAGTCCTGGATTGCTATGTGATGTCAGCCCTTCTGTATGGCAGTGAATGTTGGACGATCTTATTAAGGATGCTTGAGGCAGCAGAAATGTGGTTTTACAGAAGGATGCTGAGGATACTATGGATTGAGGACGTGTGCAAAGTCGAGGTGTTAGAAAAGATGCGAACCAAAAGAAAACTCATTTAACATCAGGAAGAGACAGATGAGGTTCCTGGAATGCACAATAAGAAAGGAGGGCCTCATAGGATGAATATAAAGAAAGAGAGACATGGGAAAGGGTTACAGGAAGAAATTTAGACGGTTGATGGTATAAACCAGGATTACGTCGGCTATATCATTTGTTTTGTAAATTCATTTTATAGGATTTCCTATTCCAATGATATAGTTGACATCTATCAATTGAACAGATATGAAGTTGGTGCTGACTATATTTATGCAGTATGTGTATCTCGAGAACCTGATGAAGGTAACAAAAGAAAGTGAGAAGAAAGTACTGAGCATAAACTGAAATAAAAACTGAATGAATGGTCATCAGTAAAAGGAAGACCGCAAAATTCCAGCTAAAAGATAAAATGAGTAATGAAATTTAAATATCTGGGAAGTGTTCTGACAGAGGATTGAAAATGTGACACGGAGATCCAAAAATGTATTGGCAAAATAATCTCAAAAATAGTTACACACAGACGCTTTTTCAGGATTATTTTGAATATTATTAACTGCTGTATCATTTGGGTCTGATGAGCAGATTTCTTTTTTTTTTTTTTTTTCCGGCTGCGAAATATGTATTACCTATGAAATTGTCGAATATCTAAATGTTTTTCTAAATTAAATCACTCTGTTAAATTAAATAAATAAATTTAGCATTCAGTTCTTTGGAGTTCATCTCTATCAGAATTTACCTGACTTATATACCAAGTATTCTACATTATATATATATACATATATATATATATATATAACATACACAGAATGGAATCAAGCCTCAATCAACATCTAGTAGACTGTCACTTTTTTTTTTACGTTTTTAAGTTTGTGTCTTGTAAACAAATCTCTGAAGAAGCTTAATAAAGATTGCTAGATTTAAAGATTAAAACTTTTTCTAACTGTTCTTTATTTATTCTATCACACACACACACATCTATTTTGCTGTATCACAGCTCATCAGTTCTTTGAGACATTCGATTGCTTCTAGCCAGGATTAAAACCCAATGAGAAAAGGATAAATGGATTCAACAAATGTTCATATACAAATAAAAATCTAGGCTCAGCAGCATCATGTTCAAGAGCTCAGCCATGTCCAGCAAACATGGTAGTTAGCAATGGTTTAGTGAATGCTCAGTGGGAGGCCTATATTTTTAGCTCTGCATTTGTTGAATAATTTTCTCTTTCACATCATATATATATATATATATATATATAGATATAAACTTATTTATAAATGGAACTTTGTGTGTGTGTCTGTTACCTATAGACTCTGAAACGGCTGAACCGATTTTCTCGAAAGTTTACACAGTTGTACTATAAGTGTCAGCGAGTGTTCTTAGCTAGGTTTTACGTCGAGGTACTCCCGATAAATATCGATAATTGAAAAAATCATGTTATAGAAGGAGTAGTCCGATTTTAAACAAATTGGATACACTCATAGACAAAGACATAAGAAACGATATTCAGAAGTTTCAAGGTTGCAGTTCTTACAATAATGCAGAAAATCGATTATATATAAAAAAGGTAAGATGTTTGTGTGTGTGTCTGTTTATCTGCCTGTATGTCTGTACTTTTTCAGCCCTTTTATTTTAGTTTTTGCTTTGGGTTTGGCTTTAAGTAGGTATAATTGTAGTTCTTAGTCTCAGCCATGATACCATTTACTCAGAGGACTTATTTAGCCTTCAAAATTCAGCTTACGATGAAAAAACTTATTTGATATCGATACCAGGAAATCAAAATTTGACTTACATCCATTCATTTTTCTTTCAGTCTACGGTTTCGCTTTAACTGGAAACAACTATTGCTTTTTAGTCTTTCATGTCAACGTCCAAAAATCTGAGCTCTAGGACCATGGATTAGTTTTAAAGCTTTCATTACACTTGAGCAATACTGGGCTATACTGCTAGTGTATATATATATATATATATATATATATGTTTAATACATATAGTGAAAGAGAGACAGTAGTCTGATTAGAGAAAGCCCGGATCATGGTATTGATAATGTCAGATGTGTCATTTAGCATCTTCATTTAAATTTCTATCTCTCTCACTATATATATATATATATATATATATATTTATTTATTAGTCTTGTAAAATGGTAAAGAAAATTTATTTTTAGTTTGATTGCTGTTCTGTTTTTTTCTATTTGAAGATATTTGTCACCTTGGGCACTGATTACAAGAGCCGGTATTTAATGATAGTGAATGCATTGTCATCTTAGAAAAGTTCCAAATCGCATTCTAGAATCTGATGGCTCATTTAATTTTCTAAAAACCAGAGTTTGTTAATAACAATGAAGAAGGCACAAAAATTTTGGATGGGTGAAAAAAAAAACAAATGAGAAAAAATATGAGGAGTGTTTTTGATTTTTGAGAAAGTTTTGATGGCTTCAGAGTGAGAATAGGACAAAGAATTCCATTGGTTTATTGAATATTGTTTTTCATTTTTAAATCGACATTAGAAATGTAAAGAAAAAAAAATTATATTTCTTAATAATCTAAAAAAATGCGTGTTTCAGGGGAAAAAAACTTAAAGATTGAAGGAGTTATTTCACTTATCCTGTTTTTCGTCATCTTTTGTTTTTACCTGTTTTTTTTTTCTGCCATTTGTTTTCCTCACTTCTTTCCTTTTCCTGTTTCACTTGCTTTTTCTATCTTTTCTGTTCTCACACTTTTACTCATCTTCCTCCCTATTTTCCCCCCCACATTTTTCTCTTTTTCTTCACCAATTTTTGTCTCTTCCCTTCCCATTTCTTCTTCTTTCCCCTCTCCTCCTGTTTTTATACACCTGTTTTTCCCTCGTCATTCCTTCCCGTTTTCCCCCCATCATTCCTCCCCGTTTTTCTTTTGTTTCTTCCCATCTTTTTCCCCTCATCATTCCTTCCTTTATTCCTCCCCACTTCCCTTGTTTCCCCCCTTCTGTCTTACTTTTCAATGTCTTTTTTCCCTTATCTTCCCTTCCCTTGTCTTTTTAACCCCCTCCAGCTTTGCTTCCTTTTTTACCCCCCACCTTTTCTTTGTCTTTCCCCCCTCTCTTTGTCTTCTTTACCCCAACTGTCTTCCCTTCCCTTGTCTTCTTTACCCCTCCTGTCTTCCCTTCCCTTGTCTTCTTTACCCCTCCTGTCTTCCCTTCCCTTGTCTCCTTTACCCCTCCTGTCTTCCCTTCCCTTGTCTTCTTTACCCCACCTGTCTTCCCTTCCCTTGTCTCCTTTACCCTTCCTGTCTTCCCTTCCCTTGTCTTCTTTACCCCTCCTGTCTTTCCTGCCTCAGTCTTTTTATTTCCCTCCCTTCCCCCACTGTCTCCTCCTCTTATCTCCCGACCATCTTTTCTTCGTCTTTTTAACACCCCCATCTTTCCTTCCTCCCCTATTCCCCCCCACCGTTCCATTTTTCCTTCCTCTGTCTTCACCCCTGTCTTTCCTTCCTCCTGTTTTTCCTTCACCTGTTTATTCCTCCCATCTTTTACTCTCTCCCTGTTTTTACCATTTCCTCCTCTTTTCTCACTCTCTTTCCCTTTTTCTTTCTGACCTGTTCCTTTTTTTATTTGTTTTTTCTTTCACCCACCTCTATTTTTTTACCTTTCTTTTTCGCAATGACATGAGAAAAAATATAAATGTGATTTTAATCAATACGTTTTTTTTATTTCATAAATGATTTTAAAACTTCTTTTTCTTGAAAGAGAATAATATTTTTTCTTTCAATTCCTCAGTGTAATTTTCCAACAAAATTAATTCTTTTTTTTTTGTTTTATTGCCCAAAGGCAAATTCCTTTTGCTTTATTTTTTTTTTGGTTGATCGGTTATTAGTCCCAAATTCATTTCTAGTTTTTATTTTAAATTTAAAAGAAAATTCAAATAAAAAATTGAAAAATTTTTCTTTTTGTTTCTTGATGCAGTTTTAATAAATTGTTGCTATTTTTCTTTAAATGATTAAAGAATTTGAAATTAAAAAGAAAAAAAAAACTTATGTAATCATTTTCAGTGTCTCTCATCTCATTTTAATGAAAAGGATTACCAAAACAGCATATGTAATTCAGAAATAGGCGATCATGGCTCTCCACACTTTCTTTTTTTTTAATATCAATAAACTGTTCATTTCCAAAACTGTTTTTAGGTAAGAAGGTGGAATCATAAACAAAACAAAGCAAAAAATTGTTTTTGCCTCAAGACTTCTCAAACCAGAGGTTCCATCTCCCCAGAGAGGAAGATAATGATTTACAGGGGTGGAGGGGAGTGTTTGAAAGTTTACTTTCTTATATATATATTTTTTTTTTTTTTTTTTTTTTTTTTTTTAGCTTCTCTCTTAGTCAGACTCTTTGCTTTTGGGCAGAAAGAAACCCAGACGAGGTTATGAGCAAGGAAAAAACAGTCAAGAGCCCGACCATACTTATGCAGGGTCTACAGAGAATTTTTGCCCGAGTGTATGCACTTGCAATGCCCCGTATAAATACTGGCCTAATGCCACATCCCACATTTGTGGAGAAACTCGGCAGATATTATGTTTCACCAGGATAGAGAGATTGATTAATTTTCAACACGTTGCAGGTTATTTAAAGCCAGACAATATTTTTTAATTCTAAGAATCTTTTTTATTTTATATATTGTAGTTTGTGAAAAAAAAAAAGTTACCTCATGGATGGCCGTATGTAAAAAAGAATCTTGTTGGGAAGCCATATTGTTTTTATGCTGTCAAACTGATGCAAACTCATGGCAACCACAGGATTTGAGGAGATATAAATATGCCTGCTAGGGTAGAATTTTGGAGGTGCGTTCATGTATTTGCAATTACTGAACTACACTCTCTTTGGCATTCTCATGTTTGAGGCTACTAATCTACATTCTCTTTGGGAAGAACTTTCTTTTGCATTTTGTGTTTGAGACTACTCATCTATCTATCTATCTATCTATCTATCTATCTATATATATATATATATATATATATATATATATAATGTACAGAACAACAAAAAGCTTTACCAAATAAAAGTGACTGAGTGAAGATTGAGGGTCCTTATCAAAGATCATACCTCCTTGAACCGAAAGTGGCATAAGATGTTGATGTTCCATACTACTTCAAACAAAAGGTTAGGAAGGAAACCCCATCAATACTAGAAAGAGCAATAACAATTATTAGACATGAGAAACATAGTTTCTGGAAAAATGGTTTTAATAGAAAGATTTTATAAATTTTAACCAAAAGCACTAACTGGTTAGTCAATGAATGCCAAATGTTTCCTTATAGGGAAACAGCTAATATTACTATTAATCTTTAATTTATACAATATGGATTGTAGTGTTTTGGGCACTGTTCCTAAGTACCACACTTATTATAGGCACAACTGTAATTTTCATATCCGACAACTTTCAGTTCTTGAGACAAGGTCTTGTTGTCATTTAAAAAACTGTTTTAAAAATTTAAAAAAATGTTTTTTGCTATATGAAATCAATTGACCATTGACCATAGTGTATTTTTCCATGATAAAGAAGCCCCTCACTTCAACAGTCAGCAAGCTTTTAACATCAAAGCTGAAAATAGCCTTGCATAGGAAACTTATCTTTTTGATGGCTTCAATTTCTAATTCATAGATTTAGTAAAGGATACAAAAGTAGAAGCAGCTCTTCAAAGGACAAGATAAAGAAGCGTGTCTCTATGGAGAGGGAGAGAGGGAGTCTCCAATATGCTGGGGAAAGAATAGCCGAAAATGAACATTAGTTGGTGGAGGTGGGGTAGGTACAGACGTTGAAGTTGAGGAATGATGTAAGTGTATATGTACTTGCATAAAGGAATCTGGCTGATTTTGATCTCTCTCTCTCTAATCTACCTTCTTACCTTGCATACAAGCAGAGTTCAATTGAGTCAAAGATGTCTGCTTCTCTTTTAAGTCTTCTCCTGTGTTCTGGCAAAGAGCTGAACTCCTGTCGATTGTTACAAGGTTGAGAAGCAGGAAGATCTTGGGTTCAAGTTCTGCATGAAGATTGACTTTGGAAAAAAAAAAAAATGGTTTTTAGTTATTTACACTGAAAATGTAAATGGCTGCTGTGTCCATTACTGATCATGACTGACCACTTAAATCTCTTCAATTTACTATCTCTCTCTCTCTCTCTTTTCTTCTTTCTCTCTGGTACTCAATACCATTTTCATTCACATTTTCTGTTGCCCTTATGTTCTCTCACTCTCTCTCTCTTTGTTGCCCTTGTGTTCTCTCACTTTCTCTCTTTGTTGCCCTTATGGTCTCTCACTTTCTCTCTTTGTTGTCCTTGTGGGCTCTCACTCACTCGCTTTGTTGTCCTTGTGGTCTCTCACTCTCTCTCTCTCTATTTGCCTTCGTGTTCTCTCTCTCTGTTGCCCTCATGTTCTCTCTCTCTCTGTTGCCCTCGTGTTCTCTCTCTCTCTGTTGCCCTCGCTGTTCTCTCTCTCTCTGTTGCCCTGCGTGTTCTCTCTCTCTCTGGCCCTTTCGTGTTTCTCTCTCTCTCTGCCTCGTGTTCTCTCTCTCTCTGTGCCCTCGTGTTCTCTGTCTCTCTCGCTCTCGTGTTCTCTGTCTCTCTGTTGCCCTCGTGTTCTCTCTCTCTCTATTTGCCCCTCGAGTTTTCTCTCTCTCTCTCTCTCTCTGTTGCCCTCGCGTTTATTCTCTCTCTCTCTCTCTGTTGCCCTCGCGTTTATTCTCTCTCTCTCTCTGTTGCCCTCGCGTTTATTCTCTCTCTCTCTGTTTGCCCTCGTTTTCTCTCTCTCTCTGTTGCCCTCGCGTTTTTCTCTCTCTCTCTGTTGCCCTCGCGTTTTCTCTCTCTCTCTCTGTTGCCCTCGCGTTTTCTCTCTCTCTCTGTTGCCCTCGCGTTTTCTCTCTCTCTGTTGCCCTCGTGTTTTCTCTCTCTCTATTTGCCCTCGTGTTTTCTCTCTCTCTGTTGCCCTCGCGTTTTCTCTCTCTCTGTTGCCCTCGCGTTTTCTCTCTCTCTGTTGCCCTCGCGTTTTCTCTCTCTCTGTTGCCCTCGCGTTTTCTCTCTCTCTGTTGCCCTCGCGTTTTTCTCTCTCTCTGTTGCCTCGTGTTTTCTCTCTCTCTGTTGCCCTCGTGTTTTCTCTCTCTCTGTTCGTGTTTTCTCTCTCTCTGTTCGTGTTTTTCTCTCTCTCTCTCTGTTTCCTGCGTGTTTTCTCTCTCTCTCTCTGTTTCCCTACCGCGTTTTCTCTCTCTCTCTGTTTCTAACGTTTTTCTCTCTCTCTCTGTTTCCCTCGCGTTTTCTCTCTCTCTCTGTTTCCCTCGCGTTTTCTCTCTCTCTCTGTTTCCCTCGCGTTTCTCTCTCTCTCTGTTTCCCTCGCGTTTTCTCTCTCTCTCTGTTTCCCTCGCGTTTTCTCTCTCTCTGTTTCCCTCGCGTTTCTCTCTCTCTGTTTCCCTCGCGTTTTCTCTCTCTGTTTCTCGCGTTTTTCTCTCTCTCTGTTTCTCGCGTTTTCTCTCTCTGTTTCTCTCGCGTTTTTCTCTCTCTCTCTGTTTCCCTCGCGTTTTCTCTCTCTCTGTTTCCCTCGCGTTCTCTCTCTCTCTCTGTTACCCACGCGTTCTCTCTCTCTCTGTGCCCACGCGTTCTCTCTCTCTCTCTCCCCCCACGCGTTCTCTCTCTCTCTCTGTTGCCCACGCGTTCTCTCTCTCTGTTGTCCTCGTGTTCTCTCTCTCTCGTCCTCGCGTTCTCTCTCTCTCTTGTCCTCGCGTCTCTCTCTCTGTTGTCCTCACGTCTCTCTCTCTCTGTTGTCCTCGCGTTCTCTCTCTCTCTCTTGTCCTCGCTCTCTCTCTCTCTCCTCTCTCTCTCGTCTCTCTCTCTCTCTCTCTCTGTTGTCCTCGCGTTCTCTCTCTCTCTCTCTCTTTTCCCTCGCGTCTCTCTCTCTCTTTGCCCTCGTCGCTCTCTCTCTCTCTCTCTTTTGCTCGTCTCTCTCTCTCTCTCTCTCTTTTGCCCTCGCGCTCTCTCTCTCTCTCTCTCTCTTTTGCCCTCGCGTTCTCTCTCTCTCTCTCTCTCTGCTCTCGTCTCTCTCTCTCTCTCTCTCTTTTCCCTGCGTTCTCTCTCTCTCTCTCTCTTTTGCCCTCGCGTTCTCTTTCTCACTTTGTTGCCCTTGTGTTTTCTCACTCTCTTTCTCTTTGTTGCCCTTGTGTTCTTTCACTTTCTCTCTTTCTGTTGCTCTTGTATTTTCTCTCACTCACTGTTTCCATTCTCTCTCACTCTCTGTTCTGCCTGTATTTTCTCTCTCCCTCTTGATTTCTTCGGTAAACTGCATCCGGCAGCAAGGCCTCTGATTGGGAGTTTGTGAGGAGCATGGGACCACCTCTTAATTGCTGCTGTTCCCATGTTCACCCTACTCGGAGTGGTAGCACCTGTTAGGGTCCGAGCTATGGGTAAATAGTTAACCCACAAACTGGGGTCAAAACACTATGAAAATATAAAAATACACTTTTATGGAAATACATATATAAAAATAGACTTTTATAGAAAAATATACACTTTTGAATGAAAACTATTACCAACAATACATTCTTTTTGAATAAAAAAATTATTACCATTACACATTTTTGAAGGAAAAAAATTACCGGCAATACATTTTTTGAATACAAAACTAGAAAACATCTTCAGTTTTCTAAAATGAAATGAAAAATTTTTTCATCAGAATCTGACTAAATCAACCTTTTTACTATAATTGAACACTTAAAAAAATATATATATATATTTACCTTTTCGGCATTAAATATCAACCTCAACAGAGGTTGATATGCTGTTAAACAAATATCCAAACTCAAAACTTGATCTCTTGACCTTGTATTTTCTTTTTTTCTCTGTTGCCATTGCATTTATATCTATTCCCTCTCCTCAACTCTCCCTTTGTTGCTTTTCTCTTTCTTATTTCATTTTTTCTCTCACACTGTTACTCTTATAGTCCCCCACTCTCTCTCTTTGTTGTCATTGTATTTCTTTCTCTCTTTCTGTTGCCCTTGTAGTTCTTCCCTCTCTCCTTTTCTCTACCTTGTCCTTGTATTCCCCCCTTTCTCTTTCTCTCTCTGTTGTCCTAGTATTTCCACCCTCTCTGTTGCCCATCATTCTTCTTCTTTGTGCTTTTTACCTATCTTTTTTTTCTCTCCTCAGACTTTTGGTTTTCTTTCTCTTTCTCTTTTCAATTTTCCTTATAGAATTCTCTCCTTCAAAAATTCCTTGTGAGATAAATTGTTAGGGTTCAGTTGAAACAGTCGGTACATAAATGCATGTTGTAGAAATGAAATAATTATCCATCTTAATTTGACACAGATTGTACCTGAGAATTGTCTTTCAGTGATTTTGTACTTTACTTCCATCTAAATCTATAAAAGTGACGAAGGTGGACGTTGTGTATTTGTTTGTTTGATAGATTCATCTTAGCATCTGTATTTTGTGATCTAACTCAACAGTAATTGCACTCAGATGTTGATCAAAATTTTAGAACGCTAACAACAGCTTGAAATTTTTCAGAAAGCCAAAATTAGGGGTAGAAAAATGTATATTATCACCCCACAACGTCAGGGATCAGTTTATGTATTGATTATAATATAGAATCGATCACCCAACTTTTTATTATCTATATCTATACTAGCAGTATAGCCCGGTGTTGCTTGGGTGTAATGAAAGCTTTAAAACTAATCCATGGTCCTGGAGCTCGGACTCTTTGGGCGTTGACACGAAAGACTAAAAAGCAATAGTTGTTTCCAGTTAAAGCGAAACTGTAGACTGAAAGAAAAATGAATGGATGTAAGTCAAATTTTGATTTCCTAGTATTGATATAAAATTTTCTGCACTATTGTAAGAACTGCAACCTTGAAACTTCTGAATATCGTTTCTTATGTCTTTGTCTATGAGTGTATCAAATTTGATTAAAATCGGACCACTCCTTTTATTACCCGATTTATTCGATTATTGATTTTTGATATTTATTGGGGGTACCTCAATACAAAACCTAGCTAAGAACACTTGCAGGCGCTTATAGTACAACTGTGTAAATTTTCAAGAAAATCAGTTCAGCCATTTTGGAGTCTATGGGTAACAGATACACACACACACACACACACACACACACACACACACACACACAGTTACATTTATAAATAAGTTTAGATATGTTGCCCCTCCCTCTCCCACCCTAATCCAATAGAGATATCCTTCATTGTTATCTATATCTAGAAAAATGACGAGGGTGGATGTTGTGTAAGTATATGCTATGTAAATTCATATGTTTTTTATTTTTATTATTCCTTAAAAAACCCGAATGAAACTGGGCTAAACTGCTAGTTCTCAAATAAAAAAAAAAAAGAAGAAAGTAATTGGTAGACTAACACACACATAATATATATGTAGAATGAATGTAGAGGAGTTTGTCACTTAACTGAGCAGAGTCATGCTGACTTTGAAGTTTTGTGAAAGCACTATTACGATGTTCTCTCTCCTCAGTGCTTTTTTGCATTACGGTGGTATCTTCAAGAAACTCTTTTCAGTTAAGTGACAAACTTTTTCACATTAATCCTATTACCCTTTTATCTCTATCTTCAGCTCTTTATAACAAAAACCTGTTTGCTAAAATATCTTTATCAGGAAACCACTGAAAAAAACAACAATCTTGGCACTAAACATCATCACAACTCAACATTATACCCACACACATACACTACCGGCCATAATTATTAGGCCACCCTAGTTTTTTTTAAAGAAATGATGTATTTCATACTATTTTTAGTATTTATTTCCAAGTGAATAATTGTAAATGAAAATAGAATTGTTCTTTTGCTAATACTGCAAAATAACATGTGCATCAAATGAACTGTTCTGGTGTCCAGTTTTTGTGATCTCTTCCCTATGCTAGCCACTTCTTATTGGCTGGCCGAAGCAAAGGCTTCCTGGCTGCCTTGTAAAATTTTGCAAAGTAATAATAACAAAAGAACTATTCTGTTTTCATTTAGAATTATCCACTTGGAAATAAATGCTAAAAATAGTATGAAATACATCATTTTATTTTTTATTTTATTTTATTTTTTTTAAATGGGGTGGCCTAATAATTATGGCTGGTAGTGTATATCTTGTGTATTTGAGCAACAATCTCTCTTTCAGGTTTCATTAATAAATGACAGACAAGGTATTATCATTAATTTTTTTTGGATGTAATTTTTCATGTGTTTGTATAACTTTTTTCTTTTCATAATTCAAATTATATAAGAATTGTCTAAAGCTTCTGCGCTTTCGGCTATACCCTTAGCAATTATGAGGAATTAATTTTGTTTTACTGATAAAAAAAAACGTGTAAAATTTATGCATAAAGTCTTGTGTATGTTAAGTACTGAACACATTTTTACCGTGTTCATAATGGTTGTTATTAAGTATAGGATTTTTCTTTTTTTATTAGTAATGCCTCTATTATTTTTAATCTTCTTTTTCATGTGGATGATGCTATTATGTATGTATTATCAACAAGTATATCACGGATAGGTCATGAAAGATCTCTATGTGTGTTTAAATGAGATTGGCTGAAACTATTGTGCAATGTCAATGATCATTCGATATATGTAATTTTCAAATTCTATTTGTAAAAAAATCATTTATCTCTAAATAAATAATTTTGGCTCTCTAAATAAATAATTCTATTTATATTAAGCCCTCTGGCTGGATCAGTTTTAATATTTAATTTTCAACAATTAATGTTATTTTTGTAGCTTTTGTACTTGTGAGTGATTTTGATTATACTTTTAGCCATTATCAAGAATTAATTTTGTTTTACTTATAAATAAACATGTAGAAAGTTTATGCATATAGAGTCTTGTGTAAGTTAAGTTCCAAACACAGTCAGCACATTGTTACCATGTTCATAACTGATGTTATTAAGTGTAGGATTTCTCTTTTTTATTAGTAATGCCTCCATTATTTTTAATCTTCTTTTGTGTGGATGATGCTATTATGTATGTATTATCAGTGAGGATATCACAGGTAGGTCCTGGAAGATCTTGATGTGTGTTTAAATGAGATTGGATGGAACTGTTGTGGGAAAGGTGTAAGGTCAGTCTTTTCATCAATTTTCTAGTGGTATAGCAAACATAATTGTTTTCGGATTTGGATAAATTTTACATGTCTTTATTTACAAGTAAAACAAAATTAATTGTTAATAACGGCTAAAAGTATAGCCAAAAGTGCTCAAAAGTACAAAAGCTTTGGACAATTCTTATATAGTTTGAGTTATGAAAAGAAGAAAATTATATGAACACATGAAAAATTCTATAAAAAAACTTAATGATAATACCTTGTCTGTCAATTTTAATGAAACCTGTGTGTGTGTGTGTGTGTGTGTATATATATATATATATATATATATATATATATATATATATAAATTGCTGTATATTTTGGCAGCAAACCTTTTCTTCAAACATCTTTTATTTAAATATGGTCGACAAGGGAGATTTACACTATTTACATTGTTGGGAAAATTGTCCTCATCTTTGTTGCCATTTGTACAATGTTTTGGCCTTGGTAAGATCTGACCTTCTGAAGGGAGATTTCATTTAGTATCAAGATTTTTCAGTACCCTTAAGTTTTTCCATTTTATAGAAGTAAAGGAGTACAAGAATTGTACATAGTTTTTATTTTCTTAAGCACTTTCAGCCATTTCTCAGGGTGTTTGTCTCTGGTGTTATTTTTTCCTCATGTTTTGACTTTTTTTTTTGTAAATTACAAATGGAAATAAAAGATGGGCATTGTGGTGCAGTTGATGTCGGCTCAGAACATCAAATCAAGGAGCCGAGTTTGAATTCCAGTTGAATTCCTTGCATTCATTTGTGCACAAATACCCTTGAGAAAGGTATTAATCCATCTCTTCCTTCCAGTTATGGGCTAAATAATAAGACAGATTGGGTTCTATAGCCTTGGCTGGCGACCAGTCTACAGCAGAAAGCAATAGCAACCTACTGCGGGAAAATCTTTTGCCAAGTCAGCCATATCTCTTTTGAGACATGATCGCCCAAAGCATGTATCACATATGGCACTTAACTGACTGAATATAATAGTTAGAAACAATTAAATCTTCTACTGAGCATAAAGTGAGGGATTGGCTTTCTATTGTTATGAAGTAATAAACTGATCCCCCATTTATTATACTTAATATAATAACGTAATATGATCTATTTCTTCTCCCTTCAGCTATGAGTTAAATGGCAGGACAGAATGGGTTCTATAGCCTTGGCTGGCAACCAGTTACCGCAGAAAGCAATAGCAACCTACTGTGGGAAAATTTTCTGCCAAGTCAGCCATATCTCTTTTGTGACATGATCGCCCAAAGTGTGTATCATGTATGGCACTTAACTGAATAAGAGATGAGAGAATGGCATTAGAAAGAAATAAAACTGTTGAAGTGTTGATACTCCAGAGGCATGGTATTTTGATCTAGTGCACAAATACGCTGATCCCCGACAGAAGTACTTTGCTTTTTTTGTTGGGGTCTATCTCAGTTGAAAAAATAAAGAGTCTATACACACTTTTTTTTTTTTTTACAATATCCCTCTTTGAAATCTGGTAATCAACACAGCTAGAAATAAGGAAACTAGTTGGAATTCTTCCAGAATTTCAGATGTCACAGTTCTTTGAGAGACCTGCCTTCTGACCTCACCACTGAGAGCTGCTACCACCCAAGCAAGACCAATTAAGCCAGCAGCAATACACACTTGATTTCAATTTAATTGTTACTAAGCACAGTTACCTCCCCTTAGTTTGTACGTCTTTTGAAGTGGTTTGGAATAAAATGAAAAGATCAATTCACGAAATACAACTGGGAAGATAATGGCTGGAAAGGAATTACCTTGAGCAGGGACAAGCCGCTGCCTATATTTCCCTTCCCCCAATTCTCAACCTTGTTGTATGCTTGTTCACCCCCCCCCCCCACCTTAATTTTGGAGCCTAGGAATTAACACGGCTATGATGATTTGCAATGAGCATGTTTTTAAGGAAGGTGCCCAACCCTGTTTTTTCCCCAGTAACTCTGCCAGTTTACAGATGAACAGGCAAAGAAATGACTGGTCATTAATGTGGTTTTAATAATCTATCATTTTGTGTTTAATCATTGATTGGTATTCCATGGGAAGATGCGTTAATCTCCAAAGATATAGTTGTGAAGGAGTGAAGAGGTTGTTAGTGTGAAGGGGATTGCTGGTTAATAATAACATTTTCAGATTGAAAATGAGGACAAAACACTTCTGTAGTTTGCAAGAAAAGAAAGAAATCCAGAAAGTTTCATCTTAAGAAAAAAAAAAGAAAAAGAAAAGGATGTCATGTCGTTCATATCTGCCTTGCTTATTGATCTCCACAAGTCCTGTCTTCCTGTCTGTACTTCCTCACAATCATTCATATCTGCCAGTTTTTAGATCCTTAAAAGTTGTTCATATCTGCCTGTCTATGTGATCCATTGAGCTGTTCCTGCCTGCCTGTCTGTAGATCGCTGAGCTGTTCCTTATCTGTCTGCCTGTCTGTAGATGCGTGAGCTGTTCACTTATCTGCCTGTCTGTGAGATGCGTGAGCTGTTTGTATCTGCCTGTCTGTAGATCACCGTGAGCTGTTCTCTGCCTGCCTGTCTGTAGATCACAATGGGCTGCGTGCCTCCCTGCCTGTCTGTAGATCACACAGTGAGCTGTTTCTGTCTGCTGTCTGTGAATCACACGTGAGCTGTTTATGTCTGTCTGTGTGAGTCACCGTGAGCTGTTCACTTGTCTGCCTGTCTGTGAATCACGTGAGCTGTTCCTTCTATCTGCCTGTCTGTAGATCCATGTTAGCGAGCTGTTCACTGTCTGCCTGTCTGTCTGTAGATCCCCGTGAGCTGTTCATATCTGCCTATGTACATAGATCCGTCCATTCATTCATATCTGCCTGTCTGTGAATCTGTGTGTTTGTTCATGTCTATATATCTGCTGATCCACCGTGAGCTGTTCACTTATCTGCCTGTCTGTAGATCACGTGAGCTGTTCTTGTCCCTGCCTGTCTGTGTGAGATCACGTGAGCTGTTATCTGCCTGTCTTAGATCCCCGTCTTACAGGCTGTATCTGCCTGTCTGTAGATCACCGTGAGCTGTTCTGTCTGCCTGTCTGCTTGATCTCACACGTGAGCTGTTCATGTCTGCCTGTCTGTCTTACCGTAGGCACTCATTCACTGTCTGCCTGTCTGTAGATGCGTGAGCTGTTCATATCTGCCTGTCTGTCGATCCATTCATTCATTCATCTCTGCCTGTCTCTCGATCACAGTGAGCTGTTTTATATCTGCCTGTCTGTCTGCCTGGCTTGTTCACTGTCTGCCTGTCTTTTGATCCCCACAAGCTGTTCCTCTGCCTGTCTTTTTGATCTAGCTTCATTCTTTCTTTCTGTCTTTTGATCTACTAGCTGTTTCTGTCTGCCTGTCTTTTGATCCCCCTGCATTTTCATTCATATCTGCCTGTCTTCCCAGTCACACAAGCTGTTCATATCTGCCTGTCTGTAGATCACCGTGAGCTGTTCATATCTGCCTGTCTTTTGATCCCCACAAGCTGTTCATATATACCTTTCTGTTGATCCCTGTGAGTCATTCATATCTGTCAAGTTTTGCAAATCATACATATTGACCTGTCTGTTTATCTGATTTCTTTCATGACTATCTTCATGACAACCCCTTTCGAAGCTGGCTTATGCTTATCTCCTTACAGAAGTTGGATTAGGTTTCTTTTTTGCTATCTATTCTCACAAGCTACTAGCAAACCTCATAGTTGGGGTCCTGGGAAATAAAAATGGATTCATACCTTTCTCAAGGGTATGCAAGTGAATATAATAAACCTAACTGAAATTGGAGCTTGGTTCTTTGATTTAATTTCCAGTACTGAGCCAGTATTCATTCCACTTTCATTTACATCCAGGCTTACTGCATGTAGTATTCTCATGTGGTCACCCATGTAGATAGTGACCATGCTCTACATTTCTTAGCTCTGGAATCATGTGAGAACTGTTATGTCATAGAAAAGTCAGGGTGGGTAAAAGTCTTTAGCTTGGGATACCAAATTACGTAGGAGAAAAAAATCTCTGATATAAAAACCTTTACCCCAACACTGTGTAGAATAGGGTAGACTGAACTCTTTAACCTTGGTAGGTAATCTTCCTAGAGAAAGTGTCTCAATAAAAACACCGGGTTTCTAGTCTCCTTAGCTGGTTGGTGTTAGTAAGGGCATCCAGCTGTAAAACTCACTCCAATATTTCATGATGGTTCAATTATGGAGCCATCAAGAAAACCCTGTCTAACCCATACTAACATACAAATTAGTGCCTCAATTGCATGAGTTTAAGTGTGCTACTAGATTGGTAATTAGGTCTTGTTGTTTTACTGTGGCACTCCTTTCCTATTTCTTGCTTCCCTGATAACTACAGTCTTCAAAAACTTAAACTTGCCATCTTCTGTCTTCTTGAAACCTATTCTTTTATCGTCCTTTCTTCAATTCTCCTCACTAAAGTATTCTCATTCTTTTTCATCCCCTGCGTCCTAGGGACATTATCATCATCATCATCATTTATCCATCACACCCAGATGGTGCATAGGGCAGCAACTTTTTGTTGCTGTTTCTGTAACAAACCGTTTTTTACGGGGCAGGGTTGTTAGCCCTGCACCCAACCCCCAAACCTGGTGGACCATTCTTGGTCCTTACGTTTACAGCACTTGGTATTCCCAAATGGTCACTCATTTAAGTACTGACCAGGCTTGATGTTACTTAACTTCGGTGATCGGATGGGAACTGGTGTATTCAACACTATATAGCCGTAGACAACATTATCATCTTGCTTGGGGCGAAATTATTAAAAAGCAAACTACATTTTTTTGTTCTCTCGTATTTTTTTTCAGCTCCAAGCAAAATCCTAGTAGAATAGTAATATGACTAGCAATGCATTTACCTCATACATACAGCTTTATTCTCTCAGTAATAGTTACCTAACTGGAAAAATGGTTGGGTGGGTGACCGGAATTCCTTCTATCCTCTACAAGAATCAAGCTGAAAATGTAGTACTGATGACATATAGAGGCAGGAGCTGCCCAGTCTTCACCTGTGTCCAAAAGCATCACTGCATCCTTGTAGGTGTCAAATTATTTTCCATCCTATGACCCCTTTCCTCACAGACGAGACATTGCCGGCATCTCATTGCTCTAAACAATGATGATAGGGCAGTAAGCTACCTAGAAAAAGCAATAACAGCAAGCTTGAAAAATCAGTTTTTCCAAAATACAGTTTAATTTAAAAAAAAAAAATTCAAATCAATGTGTTTTTCACTGTAAAAATGATGCTAAAAAATTTCCTATACTAATCTTTGCTCTGTTCTCCCTGTTGAGGCAATAAAAAAGATTTTTAACAAAAATTTTGAAAGTTCTACAAAGGATCAAAAATATAAGTTAATAGTTAAAATATACTTTGGTATTTTTTTTTTTTTAATAATAATAATATTTTGGCAATAAAAACTGTTTTATTAAGTTTAAGGCATGGTATGCTCATTTTTTAATGAATCAGTAAAATATTTTTCTTACTGGAAATATTAAATTTAATCTATTAGCTTGAAATTAAAATAAAATAAAACTTCAAGAAAGATTTTTAAAAATGTCCTCATCTTTGTTGCCATTTGTACAATGTTTCGGCCATTGTACGCTCTGGCCTTCTTCAGGTGCTAGGAATTTTGAACAGAACTCTGCATTACAATCACTGGGATGTATCATCTCCATTCTTTTGCGTAGAGCCTCTTTTTGGTAGACATGAGTTATCTCCCTCTAACTCTGTCAGTTACTTGTTCACTGCTGTAGCCTGGTATTGAACACACAACTGTTTGGGTCAAGTCACAGGAACTAACTATGTCTATATCCACTGGGCCATGGACAAGAACAACTGAATTTTTGGGACTTCTGAACTTAATGTTCAGAAACCCTTTTTTTACCAGAGTTCATATTACAATTTTTTGATGTTAATGGTTTTCTTTAGTATTTTTTACCAGAGCTCATATTGCAATTTTGACACTAATGGTTTTCTCTAGCACTCCGTATTATTGGTTCCCATATTGTGTTCATCTCTATGCATGGACGGCTTAAGAGATTTTTGTAACTCATGACAACCAAAAAGAGGCTCTATGCAAAGGGATGGAGATGATATACTCCAGTGATTGTAATAAAGGGTTCTGTTTAAAATTCCTAACACCTGAAGAAGGCTGGAGTGTACAACAGCCGAACTGTCATACAAATGACAACAAAGATGAAGACAATAGTCTGAATAATATAAATACTGGTTTTAAAAATTTGTTTATAAAAACAACTTCACAAATTTCAACGAACAGTAATGCTAAGCGTTGGATCAATGAATTTCTTAATGTTTTCTGTATGAGAACGTTTAATTGCAGCATTACGATTCTAAAAAAATTGTCAAGCATATACTGTCATATAGGAGGATTGATATTAGATAACATTTCAGCGTTCTTCTCTTTGTTTCTCATGAAATTTTTCTCTTTCTTTGTTTAGCTTTTGAAAGGTATCTAGGTATAGATGTTAATTAAGCTTGACTGACACAAGGTTGAATGAAAAGTGCATCAATTTTCAAACTCAGGAGGTTGGCGGGGGTCTGTCTCAGAACTTTGCTTGTGAAAACTTTGATTTCCTGAAAGAAGATGGAAGAGTCTGTTTTGCCTGTCAGATTTTGGAATTTTGATGTACCACCCGACCCGCAAGATATGGATGATAAAATGTCTGTCAGTATATCAATCCATCCATCTGTCTCCCTGTCTGTCATGCTAAAAAAATGGCTGATTTGACTTTCCCTTTGCTGTTTACTTATGTTTTCTCCCCATACTTCCACAGTTTTTAGAAGAGAAGTTGGCTTAATTTAAAATTTCCTTATGATATGACTTACACCCTCGTTATAAATCTATGATTACAGAATGACTTACCATAGTGTACTGGTTCACAAGCTAGTCTAGCAGAACATTACTACTGCAAATGTGAGTGCAGTCCTCACTAAGAGCTTCAGAGGCACTCCAAATTTATGACCTTGTGCCAAACTGGGATCAGCTTAGTAAATAACAAAACAGATTTTATAATTGGGTAATGGTGACTTAGCTGGCTGACCATTATTGCTGTATATCAAGATAAATTGTCATCACTGAGGTTTCTCAAAATTTCTGATCTTGTGCCAGACTGAAGCAAGCATTGAAAATAGGCATGATAAGAAGCTTCTGTTATGAAAACGGAAATCCTGACTGTGTAATTTTAATTATTCTTGAAGTAATTGCAATCCATTTTTGGAGAGCAGATTTCTTCAACTGAAACTGACATTAAAGATGGTGATGAGAACCATGGCTGTATCTGACTACCAGGCACACCGGGCACGGGTCTGGGCCAATCCATGCAATAATAGTGAAAATCCGGGCAAGGAAAAATGTCTGTCAGAAATCAAACTAAACAATTCATGAAGAAAGAAAGAAAGAAAAACGAAGAAAAGATCTGAATGAACGCAGTAAAAATCTGTTTATTTATTAATTTTAGGAGAAAAGACTGGTTATACTCAGTAAGTCCGAACCTGATTTCCTGCTTTCGTTCACTTTCTGTGCCTAATCTCCATTGGAATAGCCGAAAAAATTCGCAAAAATCATAGTTTCTGGAAACAGATGACGTCATCACATTGTCAACTAATAAATCTGGGCAATTTTCTCTGTGCCCGGTGATTTTTAGTACCAGCTACGGCCCTGATGAGAACAATATTTATTATATACAATTCTTCATATTCTAACCAATTTGTATAAAGTATGTGGTGTCTCCTGTAATTTTATTAGTGCCTTTTCAAATTCCAGCAACACTATCTTCTGGACAGCCTCCATTTTAAATCATGTCTCTCATATTTTGAGGGCAATATTGCCAAATGTACCAAATATTATAAACATGACATTACTCTTTTTCTTCTTCACTTCTTTCAGCTCCCAGAGAAAGTTGTTGCAGTATAGTAACAGGACTAGCAATTTAGAATATACATATACATGGATGAAGCTAAACTTCAGGAGAGGAATGCTTTGCACCTTCTTGGGCTCGTCTTTGCCACTGACGTGAAGTGAAGTGTCTATATTGATTCAATTGCATAAATCAACTGCTAAGAAAGTTTTCTGTGCCAAAAAATTTTTCCTCTTCAGAATCCATCTTGTATGTTTATTAACCCATTTCAACCCAGTGTCCTCATTTAAGGACAGCATAAAAAAACGTAAAAAATAATGGGTATAAATCATTATATAAAATCATTATTATATATAGGTAGCAAGGACATATTGATTCATCAATAAAATTACCTTCCAAATATTGCCCGGTTGGAAAAAACATTTTTGTGATTTGTAAATGAATTTAATGTTCTTCTTGCAGTTCACTCTCCCAGATAATTTGGAAAACAACATTATGTACTGCTCGGCATTCATACCGGAAGCTTGAATATGAACATTTCAGAGTGTCTGGGTGTCAATCTGAAGACTGTGTAGATGATTTGGATAAGCTTAATAGTTATTACAAAGATCCAGCTCCCCCAGAAAAAAAACTTACTCTGATAAGAACATGTTGGTGAGACATAAAATGGCGACAATTTACCCATCGCACCCAATGTGTGTACGTGTGTGTGTGTGTATATATATATATATATATATATACATACTTAATTTCCAGTGAACAGTTGCCAACCACACTTAATATTTTCATGTGTTTCTATGCATTTACCAGGCGGCCGTTTGAGACCGTTAGTTGTGGTCAACCACTGTTCACTGGAAATTTAATTAATATAAGTCCCTGCCAGTTAATATGGCTTTGAGCTTTCTTTCTCTTGTGTGCTTCTATTGTAGACTTGCTTAGGAGCTGCTGATTTTATTCATGTATACGTACATACACACCAGATCAAAAATTTAAGACCACTTAAAAATCTTTAAAAGGAAATTTTTTTTTTTTACGGATAGATTTGAAACTCCTCCCACTTAAATTTACCAATATTACAATCTAAAAGGTTATGGAAACAAAAAGCGACATTTCAAACATTTTATTTAGAAATTTACATTTTTATAAAATGAGGCGATTTACACATGATCAAGCGTATTTGCGCGTAAATGAATGCAATGAATTCAACTGGAATTCAAACTCGGCTCCCCGATTTCTTGATCCGAGCCAATATCCACTGCACCACAATACATTAAGTAAAAAAAAAAATTATATTTTCATATTTAAATTTTTTATAATTAATAATTTTTCATGATAGTAATTATCTAATAATATTGTTATTAGATAAATATGATAAATAAATTAATAATGTTGATTATCTTGTGAATAAATGTTGCATTTTTTTATGAATATTATTCAGATGACCTCGTAAATACTGTTTATTCATTTAATTAGTTTTGAATTAGGTACGTTATTTATTTCTGTATTTTTTTCTTTTTTTTTTTTTTTTTGCACATGGGGCTACTTAAGAGAATGATTGGAAAAAAGAAAAAGCCGGTAACCACATCCTAAACAGGAAACAAGAGATGAGCCTCTTCACCTATTCAAAAGACGTGGGTGGAGTGTGAACAGGTGAAGAGGCTCATCCCTTGTTTCCTGTTTAGGATGCGGTTTCCGGTTTTCTCTTTTCCAATCTTTTCACTCTCTTTATTTTTTTTCAATTGGAGTAGATTGACTAAACTATCGCCCTGTTCACACTCCACCCACATCTATTGAACAGGTGAAGAGGCTCATCCCTTATTTCCTGTTTAGGATGTGGTTCCCGGCTTTTTCTTTTTTCTTTTTTTTTTTTCCCAATCTTCTTTCACTTTTTGCTTTTCTTTTTTTTTTTGTTCTCAATTGGAGTAGATAGACTTAACTATCGCCCGGTTTCCATAACCTTTTAGATTGTAGTATTGGTAAATTTAAGTGGGAGGAATTAGGTATGTGGTTTATATTTGAATTATTATTCATTAAAGAAACATTTTAGATTCCTAAATATGAAATGCAACAAAACTATTTTCTTTTTATTACAGTAACTTCTAATCTACAGTTCTTTTCTCGCACTTCCCGCCTGTGGAACTCCCTTCCATATACTTACTTCCCTGATAGCTACCATCTCCAAGAGTTTAAGTGCAGCATCAATTGCCATCTTTTATCTCCTTGACTCCCATCCTGTTTCGGACACCACCTATATCTTATTTTATAAATGATCATAAAAACAATTATAAAAAAACAAAACAAAAATAACAAAAAAATTAAAAGCTGTAGCAGTTCATTAATCTTAAATAACTGAAATTATACAACAGAGGCACTACGACAGATTTGCGATACCTATGCTAAAAATTATATAAAAATTATATAATTGCTGGATATGCATTGTGGTGCAGTGGATCATGGCTCGGAACAAGAAACCAAAGTAGTCAACTTCAAATCTTATCTGAATTCATTGTATTCATTTATATACAAATACCCTTGGGAAAGGTATTAATCTGACTCTTTTCTCCAGCTATGGGTTAAATAACAAGACAGATTGGTTATTATACCCTTCGTTGGCAGCCAGTTTACTGCAGAAAATAATGGCAACCTACTGCAGGTAAACCATCTGCTCAGTCAGTCAGGTCTCTTGCAAGACATGATCACTCAGGTGTGTATCACATATGGCATTTAACTAATTGACGCTTAAAATAAATCTTCCCATGTAAAACTTTTCTTGAAGATTTTATTTTGGTTTTAATTTCAAGCTAATAGATTAAATTTAATATTTCCAGTAAGAAAATACTTCACTGATTTGTTAAACAATGAACATACCATGTTGAAAAAATGCCTTAAAATCAATAGAAACATAGCTTTATTGTCAAAACTAGCAGTATAGCCTGGCGTTACTCTGGTGTAATGAAAGCTTTAAAACTAATCCATGGTCCTGGAGCTCAGACTCTTTGGACGTTGGCACGAAAGACTAAAAAGCAATAGTTGTTTCCAGTTAAAGCGAAACCGTAGACTGAAAGAAAAATGAATGGATGTAAGTCAAATTTTGATTTCCTGGTATCGATATCAAATAAGTTTTTTTCGTCGTAAGCTGAATTTTGAAGGCTAAATAAGTCCTCTGAGTAAATGGTGTCATGGCTGAGCCTAAGAACTACAATTATACCTACTTAGAGCTAAACCCGAAGCAAAAACCAAAATAAAAGGGCTGAAAAAATACAAACATACAGGCAGATAAACAGACACACACACAAACATCTTGCCTTTTATATATACATATACATATATTATCGATTTTCTGCACTGTTGTAAGAAACTGCAACCTTGAAACTTCTGAATATTGTTTCTTATGTCTTTGTGTATGAGTGTCTCAAATTTGATTAAAATTGGACCACTCCTTCTATAACCCGATTGTTTTCAATTATCAATTTTCGGTATTTATTGGGTATACCTCCACACAAAACCTAGCTAAGAAAACTCGCAGACACGTACAGTATAACTGTGTAAATTTTCAAGAAAATCGGTTCAGCCATTTCGGAGTCTATAGGTAAGGGATACACAGACACACAGACACACACAAAGTTCCATTTATAAAATAAGTTTAGATTTAGATCATTGTTATTGCTAAGAGGAAAAATCCAAAGATTATTTAATTATATTTTTTATCCTTTTTAGAATGTTCAAAAATCTTTTTTTGTTGTGTCAACAGGGAGAAGGGGGAAAAGATTAGTATAGGAAATTTTAGTGTCTCTTTTATTGTGTTGAAAAAAAACATTGATTTTGAAATTGTTGCAAAAATTAAATAATAGAAAGTAGAGTGGGAGACCCTGTATAATAGATTAGAGGGTCAGCACAAAACACTTGCACTATCCCTCTGTGTGTGTCTGTGTGTGTGTGTATGTATGTATGTATGTATATATATATATATATATATATATATTGTGTGTATTTTGGCAACATTTTTTCATTAATGCAGGTTTCATTGAATAATATAGACTATTATATAGTCTATATTATAATATAGTACTGTGCAAAAGTATTAGGACAAGAACTATTCTATCTTTTATGAGGCATCAAAATAAAGTATTAAATCACCCCTGTCCTAACTACCAGTAGTGTGTAAACGTATTAGGACAGGGGTGATTTTCCTAAAAACCTCACTGAAATTCAAATACAGGGTGAAAAGTCAAGTAAATTGCTAATAAATATTGGTTATTTAAAACTAGGCGTAAAAAAAATGTATTAAAAAAAGTTATATTTAATTTTTCCTATTTTCTATTAAACAAGTTATTTTGAAACTACTCATTATTCTATAATCCTTGGATATGACTGACTTTTTTCATATTCCCCACCTCTCGAATTGAGCTGTAAACAGTGTCAACATAGTTTAAAGGTTACTTTTAAGACTTTATTTTGATAATAGTTAGCTGTCTGACCTCGAGTAGTTCATGCAAGGGCTTTTTATTTTTGAATTTGGCAAATAATTTATTTTTTAAGCAGCCCACAATGCCAGATGTTGCACAAAAGAGCCGAATAAAGGCTTTAAGAGA